>VZRO01001497.1:1352868-1436770 GCA_013397915.1 Daphoenositta chrysoptera | reverse complement strand
CCCTCCCGCTGAAGAGAGCCAGAGCTGGGAACCGGCTCCGACCTTCTGCACAGCCACATCAGGAGTTTTCCCAGAAGTAGCCAGAAAGCTCCGGTATTGCGGTGAGCTCCCAATGCAAGATCAGGGCTGCCACCGCCGCATAAAATGCTAAATCATGGCTCTGCGTAGTGGCCGTGACTGGTCCCTCGGCAGCCTCACCCGCGGGCAGCCTCCCGAGCCCAGGGGAGGCAAGACTGAGGTGTGGTACAGCGAACCGCAAAAGCGCCCGAACCTCCCCCCACCCGCCCCGCCCCGATGCAACTCCCGGCCCGTTCGCCGGTGCCATGAGCCTGGGGGCAGCTGGCGCGCCCCAGGAGCGCGGCAGGAGTCGTGTTTGCTGAAGCGCTGATCGCCTCTTTAGGGGGATGAAGCGCACTGGCAGCGGGGTCTCAGCACCCCCTCCGGCCCCACCGCGCGGTTCCAGCATCTCCTGTTGGACCGCCCGTGAACCCGAGCCTGGGTTTGGGGGCAGGACGGCGCAGTCCCGCCCGCGGACCTGCAGCCCGCAGTACACACGAGATGGCGTGCCATTGGAAATGACCACTAAAGGCTCGCTCCGTTCCTGCCCAGGGACAGACAGCCCTTGCCACGGCAGGACGGTCGGACTCACCCTGCTGGAAACATCGCCTAGCCGGAGGAAGTAGAGAGCACCAGGAGAAAGGGAGAAACAGCACCTCTGGTTCGAGGGGCTTTCCAGAAGTAGAAGAAAGATATGAAGCCCTCATGCAAGACCAGAACTTGCCCCACCTGCTCAAAATACTCAACCCCTTCTCTGTGTAAGTGCTCTGATTATATTTGCTTAGCAAAGTCTTAATCATGTTTTACATTACTCTCCCATTTTCCTCCATTTTCATGGTTGCACTGAATCTCAGATTAGATTACAGACTCTGCAGGCTAGAGATCACCTTTTGTTAGTACAAACCACTGTAACTGGGACCAGTGAGCCGTGCTTTCATGCAGTTAGGTCACTCCACTGACTGGCTGCTTGATTTTTACCCATTTTTTACCTTTGTAGCTGGACTTCCCAGCCACATTTCTCACTGAATGACTGAATCTCTTGTTACAGATCAACTCTTCCTCCAAGCGATATGTAAACAAGTTTTTTTCAGTTTCCCCTTGTAAACAGTGTTCCCATTAATGTTTCATTTGCTTTTGTCACATTGCAACGATAGTCTGTGGTAGGAATGTCCAGTTCTGGAATGTGCAGTTCAGTTCCCAGTCCTAAGAGGTGAGGAATCCAGCAATGCCTTTTCCTGCACAGGAGTGGCGGGAGGTAGAGTGCCAGTTGGAAAGCAGGTGTATTGAGTGCTTACTGAAACGCCAAACATTTTTCCAGTAAAAGCTGTAGGCTGGAGTTGCATCAGGGAGTTTCTCCAGGCCCCCAGTGTCATCATCTGACATGGCCCAGACATCATGGGAAGTCTTGGGGAGTAGCCTACAGTCACAGACATGGAATTGCTGCTCCATCTCCCCAGTTGCTGTCCCTCCTGCTGTGCTTCTTGGCTCCTCCCTGTGATTTGGTGCCCGTCTGTGCCTCCCCCTTGCCCACAGTGGCCTCCAGCACAGCCCGCTTGTAGCTTTCTAAACTCCTCCTTTCTGAACTTTGCGTTCAGTTTATGATCAGTTTCTAAGGTGGGACCTTAAGCTGTAGAACCCATCATTCCATCCTTGGTCTTGCTGCAGCATGTGCCAGTGCCCGCAGATGTCTGACAAGAACACCAGCAAAATTGGTGGATTCAAGTCGGTTCAGCCACCTTGTGACTCATTTCTCTCAATAAACATACTGGTTCTCCCAGGCTGTCTCTACCCCAGTATAAACTCCCAGTGCCCTGGCTCCCACTCGGAAGGGTCATTATTCTGTAATTACAGATTATTTTCCCTCTCTCCCACATTTACAAGAGACTGTAACCGTAATGACTGGCATCACACCCCACTCTCACAGCTTCTAAGCTTTCCAAACTGTTACATGGGTTTATCTTCTTGCCATCATCCTTTACTCCTACCAGAAATTTTACAATTAGAAAATTCAGATAATTTATAAGAATAGTTAACAATTTTGTGGCCACACCCCAAAATCCTCTGTAAATTTGCTGGATTTTTTTACCCACTGTCTTATTACATTCCACTAGTCCCATCACATAGCTGAGAGTGCAGCACCCTACCCTTCTGGACATGATACAACAGGGGAACTTTATTTAAGGTCACAGCTTTTCTAAGCAAAAAGCTGGATGATGTTATTGCTTCTGTCCTTACACTGTGTTCTCTACAGTCTGCTAAAATCAGGTTGGCTTTGATTAAACATGTTGGCTGCTTACACGAGGGTCATCCTTATATGACCTGAGATTAACCAAAGGGTTAATCCCACGGTAAATAGGAAATCAAACTTCTAGTGGAAAAATGCAGTAGCTAGTGGGGAACTGGCAGGGTGAAAAAAGAGGAAGCAGTTCCTCCTCTTACATACTTTGCTTCCTCAGTCCATTCCCTCCTCTCTGGTTGAGGCTGAATGTTGGTGTACTGGGGAATGGAAACAAGAGTAGCACAGCACTGCTTTGCCTCCCTTTCTGCTGTAGTTTCTCGTTTTGTGTGAAGGAACTTTTACCTTTTTCATAACTTTGCTGCTGAAATAAGCCTGAGGGACCCATTCAAGCCTTGTCAAGATTCAGCAATCAGATTCAGTGATGGCTGGGCCAACCTCTTCCAAAGTGAGGACAATCTTCAGCTTCCTCTAGATACCTTTCCCTGTTGGTGCCTTCTTTTGGGGATATGGTTTAATGGTGGGCTTGTCAGTGCTGGGTTAATGGTTGAACTCTTAAAGGTCTTTTTCAACCTAATTGTTTCCATGATTGTGTGACTCTGGAGGATGCTCCATCTGATTGCTCAGGGTGCTCCAGAGTTTGGCACTAGAAGTTCATCACCCAGGTCCTTGTACATCCCAGCGGTCTGGGAACTGACCTCTCTGGCTGTGAGGCAGGGATACCATTGCTTTCAGCCCCAGCCATGTCTCCAGCAGCTCCAGGACACCTGGAAGCCTGTGCAGACACTGAAGAGGAAGTCCATACCTCCATGGTCCACAAATAATACATTGTAAAGCAAGTGGGGGACAGCTGCATTTATGTTTCTGAACAGTCTTGGGGCATAAACAGCAAGAGGAATGTATGACAGAAATGCCAGCTGGCAGAGGGAAGGTTTTGAGTGAGGTCTGGTTCTCAGAGAAAACCCTAAAAACTTCTGGGGGCTGAGCTGACAGAAAGAAAAAGAGAAATGCCTTTTGCCACTTAGTAAAAGAAAAAATAACCACAACTTTAAAAAAATAAGAGTTAAAACTAAAATAGAAAAGAACTATAAGCAAAGGATTAAAGAGCATTTCTCTCCTTCATGTTTCCCCTCCCCACCACAAAAAAACATCATTGTGGTTGAGTTTTTTATATTGCAGGATTTCAAATAAAGTTGACTTTTAAATCTTGCCCTGACATCTGGTTTGTAATTAATGGAGCAGTAAATAGGAGAGAGACAGAAGCTGCCTCAGAAGCCCGTCCTTGATACATGACTCTCCAGCAATATAGCTGGATGAGCGATACCACCCCCAGGCTCCAGCACTTAAACAAAATCCAGGCTGGTTTTGGTGGCAACACAAGCCATTTCATCTTCCCCCTAGAACAAGGCTGCCAATTATCTTGCTGTGGCTGGGGATTTGATGCTGGTGACAGACATTGAAGGAAATACCTGCATTATGAGGATATGGATTGTCTAATATAACTGACCTTGCTAGTATCTTAATTGTGTTTTGTTTTACCTGAGGACAAACTGCTTCAAGAGGAAAATGATGCTAACAGCAGCTATGTTTTCTTCATTGCTCAAATATTAACAAAAACCTTTCTGTAAGGGAAGGTAGAAAACACTGTTCTGTGAAGGTACTTGAGTTAGAGGGATTTGAAGGGTTTTGAAGACACTATGAAAACATTTAATCTTCCTCTTTTTCCACAAATGAAGTGATGCTGTGAACTGGTCACATCACATCACCCATCCCTACGGTGATACTGGGAGGAGAGTGGTGCCACGGCTCCTGTCCCTGCTCCGCAGGGGAGCACCTGCAGAAGGGCCAAAGGAGCAATCTCATGGTTTGGTTCTCTCCCACCTCCATCTGCATCAGCCCATTGCAGGGAAACCAGGTCCTCTCCAGGGAGCAGATTGACAGCCTCAAACGTATAAAAGTTACAGGAGACTCGATGGGACCATTATGACCTTTGTTACTTCATTACAGATTTCAGCTCATTTCAGCTCACACCCCACAGGCTGAAGCCATTCGCCATTTGCCGAATTTGCCTGCAATAGAGTTATTTATTGATCTCACCATGTCGTAAATAGGAAGGTTTGGCTTCCTTTGGCATGAGATGCTCAGCAGTCTGTTCCCTACAAGTATCATTAGAAGTTGCAACTCACTGAAATGAAGATCTCCCAGTCCAGAAAGCCACGGTTATTAATTACATGGGTACCAGCAGTGGCTTTCAGGGAGGCTGAGTCCCAGCTGTGCTCAGTGCAGGTGTGTGTGCAGGCAGGTGGATGGTGCTGTAGGCAAAGAGCAACAACTGAAGAGAGCAGAAGACAAGACACCAGGAGGGTGGGAGAAATGAAGATTCTGAGGGATGCCTCTGCTGCATGCTGGGCTGGGAAACTCCATGCTTGCCTCCAGTAAAGTTTAGGCAGGACAGAGAAACATGCTGGTTGCCTAATTTCCCAAGAGAGCTCAATCTAGGAGGCTTTCAGAGAGCAGAGATGAGGACCAGATGAATTATAGCCACAAATACTTAATTTTGTTGTGGTCACGCTTCATCCTGCTCTTGTACTGGCATTGGAGCATACCTAGTTCTGCAGGGATATGGTGCAGGGAGCTGAGCCCGCAGGAAAATATTTACCTTTTTTTCTTTCCCCCCCAACCCCATAATTCTTTCATGCCCCTGTTCTAAGGTCCCCATATTCACTAAAATTCCTCTGACTCAGAGGTGCAACAGGCAATTCCCCAGGGCTTTCTGCCATCTCGACTCCATGATACCCTCTCTATTTCCCCCTCCATTTTCTTCAGGTCACACCAAATTCCCAGGTCCTTTTCCTACCAGAACTGGAGGCACTTCCTGACAGAAGTATACTACTGCATCTTTGCTTGCCTATGCAAAGGAATGGCAGGATTTGTTGTGGAATACGGTGCAGGCATGGCCTGGCCTCTGCAAAGCAGATGGCAGTGCGGGAGCCACCGCTGCCAGAAACAGTTGCAAAGGGGCGGATGGAGCATGGGAGATGCTGATAAGGAAAACCAGTGTGGTGGGTGGGTTAAGACAAGCAAACCAACACAGAAAGCTGCCTAGAAACAGCTGGGCAGAGCAGCACCCAAAAGAAACAAGCTGGAAAACTGCATTGCAAGGAAAAAAACCACATCTGAGCTGGGTGCCTGCATCTCAGAAGAGCAACAAGGAAGATGATAGCTCCCAAAAGGAAATGGCGATTCATCTCTTTGCAGGGAATGTGACAGAGAAGGGCAAAGGAAAGGCAGTACTGAGCCAGACCTGCTGCTCTTTTCTGACAGGGCACCTCCAGCTTCTGAGCCCAGCCACCTTGTTCATCCACAAATGAGACCTGGCAAACACCCACTGTGCACGGAGCTTCAGAGAGGCGAGGTTGCAGCGCTGGCTCTTGGCAGGTGTGTCAGGATGGAGACTCTCCCCTTTTGTTTTTTTGTGGGTGAACGCCCATGGGCAACCCTGGAGGGCAGTGACAAAATGCTCTGCTGGCTGATGAGGTAGGAAAAGGGAAAATGCATCCCTGCTTCAGAATGATCCACAGCCAAAGCTCCTCTTCAGCTTCCCTCCCCTCTCCAGGTGCCAGTGCCTGCATAGAAGGCAGGGGCAGTGGTGACCAGAGGATGTCTCCAGCAGAACCCAGGGGAAAAGCAGCACCAAGCCAAAATCACCGAGCATACATATATCTAACTGTTTTGAAAATATTTTTCCATTTAGGACTTAGTCCTCTTTACTCCAAAGCCAGGAAGGGGGACTCAAAACCAGCATCAGGCTCCAAGTACTGCTAACATAATGATCCCTAGCATCTGTCATGCAGGATTCTCCACTTACATTTGTTTTGCTTCTTTTGTGACATTTGATTAAAGTCTTGCTATCCTAAATATTAATTAAAGTGCTTGGAGGCAAGGCCTAAATTTCACTTTGCCTCCCAAGTTCACCAGCTCCATCCTCCTCCTCCTCCTCCTCCAAGTATGTTTTGCTATAAATTACTGGCACTGTTTCTGTTGATAGTCAACATAATCAAACATTTGTAAGCATGCTGTCTCTTCAATCTGTTCAGTTGATGCACTTTACCTGATCTTTCATTAAAGTAATCAAAACACTTGCTGTGCCACATCTAATGAATGTTGCATGTATGATTAAGTACTTTCATTCATATTGCAAGTTTGATTTAATGTAATCTGCCTTTCAGACAGCCATTAGCCTAGCTCCTGCGTGAATTCGATTAATTGGCTGAATTCTTCCAGATGTCCTTTAAGTATTACAGGAATTTCTATGTAAAAACAGCAGGGACCATCTAGCAGAGAAGCAAACAATGATGCGTTATATTGCTGCCATGACTTACAAAAAGCTGGATTCATTTTCATTAATAAAACATCTGTACTGCTGCACAGCTATGCATCAAGATGCATTTATTTTATATGTTTATTTTTCTTATGACTATAAATAGACAGTTAAACAGAAGCACAGTATGTTCAGTTGAAAGATACACAAACAGAACTGTATCAGAAATTAAAATCTAAATAATGTCAGAGTTAGGACTTATATAAAATAAGTATTGTGTGTTGTAACAAACATGGAAGTGACTCCTATGAGTAGATGGTATTTCTTAGGATAAAGGCATTTTTCTTAGAGCATGATGAATCTGAAAACAGTAGGTTCCTGGGATGAAATGTCCTATGTCCAGTTTATGTTTATATGGCCTATTGTACTTTTAAGTGGGAGGAAGAGTGCAGCTTGGCATTTTTAAGTGGTATGCAGTAAAGAGAAAAAGTGACATTAAAATAAACAGTTTTTCTTAATTCTCAAAATGAGAATTATTTTCTTTTTTTTGTTTCCCCATAAAGTTATGCGTCAGAAAGGAATCACTTTTTCCTAAAAAGCAAAGTCCCCAGAAGCCAATTTGTATTTCAGTGCCCACTGTACCCAGCCCATGCAGGACATGGAGCTGTTTCAGGGCATGGGGAGGATGCTTCCACAACCCGGAGTAGCTCCCTTCACTTTGTGCTGACCTTGCTAGATCCGAGAGCATCTTTCAAAGAAGGATGTGAGATCTCAGAATCTTCTTGCCCCTTTTGTCCTCTCTCCCCCTGCCTACCCTTCTCATCCTCAGGAATGAATGGGGCAGACTGGAGAACTCTGGCAGGAAGAAGTCTGACCCTGCGGCCCGGAGCTCAGCACAGCAAACCTTATTTTTCTGGATGTGTGGCACTTCTCATCCAAGTCAGAGAGCTGCAGGGCTCTGCCCATTGCCACGCAGTTTCACCGGGCTCTGGCACGTCAGGAACTGAGGAAGGGAGAGGAGCAGCAGCACTGCAGCAGTGCTGCCACTCTCCCCAGCAGGGCTCGGTCAAGTGGCTCCGTCTCACCTGGGGAACAGCCAGGTCACACTCTTCCCTCTCATCCCTGGCTCCATCTTTCCCAGCTGCTGCACAGCCTTACAAATGTCTTTGGTCCTTGAGGTACCTTTCCCACGCTAGGCAAATTATTGCCACTTTGCACCACGTCAGGACTTAACTGACTGCCCTGTCAAAATTAGCAGGAGCTGGCACTGGCCAGTTCCTTTTCAAAGGCTGTTTTAATAAATGATGGATTCGCAGGAGACACCTGAAATAATATTGTTCAGCAAAACTTAAGTGGTACAATGAAAGGGACTGGGACTTGCTAAACTGTAACTCCTTTTTTTCCCAACATAGCCACTGCACTGGCCAACAGCTTCCTTCTATATGTACAAATTCTCCTCTGCTTTCACTTCTTTCTCTCTTTCTTGCTTTTGTTCCCGTGTTGTCTGTTATCCTCCTATAGCAAAGGTACGCATAAAAATTCTGTACTTTTAGCATATTCTATTCTATTCTATTCTATTCTATTCTATTCTATTCTATTCTATTCTATTCTATTCTATTCTATTCTATTCTCAATATTATCTGTATCCTGCTATTAAAAACACTTTAAGGTGAATTTTCTACCACAGCTGTGCTGTGAAACTTTGCTCCAGTACCCACATAACTTCATAAAAGCCTGGCCCTGTTGTATTGTGCCTAAATCATTACACTAACCCATTGCAAGGGTTTCCTGCCCATGACAGGGAAATCAGCAAAAAGCTGACTGACTCCTTAGATCCCTGTTCCAGCAGAATTCTCCTAGCAGGGAGAGCAGTGGGCTGGCTGGAGAAGGGCAGTGTCTGCAGGAGCGAGTGGTGAGCAGGAGGTGAGGCAGGCTTTCCTCAGCAAGCCGCAGCAGCCTCGACACAGCGGCAGGAGAAGCACTTTCCCCGTTGAGACATATCAGAAACCTGACTCTCAAAGCAACAAAAACAGTTTCTAGATTTTTGCAGAGAAAAAAATTGTGTAAATATCACCTATAGGTGACCAATCTGAAAATAAAATGTAGCAAAGCAAAGCAAGCCTTTTCTAGCTTCCAGTGTTGTGTGTTTTTCAAGGCAAATGTGGAAAAGTCACATCTTCTTTTGAAGCCCGTGATACTGAAAAATTAAATCAGGGGGCTTTGTTATTGATGTTTTTCTAATACAAATGTTTTGAAATCCCTGCCTTTCATGTGTCTCTTACAAATAAGCAGAAATGTGTGATGAGTCATCTTTGCTTTTAATTCCTTTAATAGATTCTTACCTCACCCACTAACGTCTAAACAATTCTCGTTTCTGTAACAATCCCTTCCTCAGTGGTAAATATTGCTCTCAGACAACATCTTTTTTGGAGGTTCATTATATTCATTCTGTGGTGAGACTCATTATACTCAGTTATTTATTTAAAAGAACAGAATGACAGCAAATGCCTGCATGTATCATGTCTCCCCTTACACATATATTACATGTATTTCAGCAACAAGGCCCAGTACTCTCACAGTTTTGAAAAAAACAGATGGCCTTCTTTCCTAGCCATCACTCCTCGAGAAAGGAATACTGAGAGGCGATGGTGGAGTCTAACCTTGCCTGCTAAATGAGATTCTGCTGACACTAATGGGAGATTTGGCAAAGACAACAAAATAATTTATGAACTATTTGAATATTTTCAATTATAAAATAAAAAAAAAAAAAACTAGGAGAATGATTAAGAAGGAAGAAGCAAATGAAAATGCCACTATAAGGCATGGTGAAATGGTATATGTGGAACCAGTCCAAGAAATAATTTTGATACCTAACGACAGGTTTGAATCTTCCTGAAGTACCAAAGTATCACCCATCTCACTGAAGAGCTTGCCAAAAATAAAGTTCACAATCTTTACACAGGAGGAAGTCCTCAGCCATTTAAACTAACATTTCACTAATCCAACATTCATGGCTTCTGTTTGTGTTCTTCTAAACCAAACCCCAAGTCTAAAAGTGGCACCCCCTTCTGTTCACATCCAACTACATCTGGCCCTCAAAAGAGAGGTTCTAACTGGTGCACAGTCATAGGAAAAGGTTGTTGAGATTTTAATCAGCATAATTATAAAAATGGAGTGAGGTTTGGCCTCAGTGAGCTGTAAAATACATTTTTAACTAGGCCATTGATAGAGTAGAGACAAGATGAAAAACAAGAGGGGAGGGCAAAGGTTCGGCTGTGTGGCCATTCTGGGAAATGACTGAAAAACAAGAACAAAGCTATTCAGAGCAGGTCGTTAAAGAAAAAAAAATATCTTAAACAAGCCTAAAAGATAGGAAATAGAAATATGACATGGTCGCTTACAAAGCAGAGGTCAAAAAGACATCAGTAATTAATGATGAAAAGATAAAGAACCAAGCACTTAATTTCAAAGAAATAGTCAGGAAAGGCATAATGGCACTGCGAACAGGAAAAACGACTTTGCAGAAGTAAATGGAAATTAATAAGATCTCAATAGGGGAAAAATGGATAATTGAAAAAGTAGAACTGCAAATTGCTGAAGAAATTCACCTGGAACATAAACCAGTTATTTAGGAGTAAGGGTGAAATACAGTTTTGAATGGATCTATTTTCTTCAAAGGGACCTCCAGGCACACACTGCTAATTTTGCTCTGATATTTTTCCATTGCAGTTTTTGTGCATGGAAAATACAGGTGAAAATGTCTACTGTGATTGAAAGTTTAAAGACTACTTTCTGAAATGCAGACCAGTGGATTTTACTTCTGTTTCATCAAGAGATTCTGGAATGAAAGGGGTGGGAAGCAGAAGACAAGAAAAATGGAAAACAGCAGATGTTTTGAAACAGCAGTTTCAACCCTAGTAGCATCTTCCCTTGTTTTCTCTATTGTTTTCTGAGCTTCAGCTCAGATGACCAAAACTAGATAATCATGGAGTCCTAGAATGGCCTGGGTTGGAAGTGACCTTAAATATCATCTCGTTCCAAACACCGTGCCACGGGCAGGGACACCTTCCACTACACCAGGTTGCTCAGAGCTCCATCCAACCTGGCCTTGAACACTTCCAGAGATGGGGCACCCACCATTTCTTTGGGCAATGTGTTCCAGTGCCTCACCACTCTGACAGTACAGAATTATTTCCTAACATCTAATCTAAGCCCACTCTCTTTTAGTCATTCCCTCTTGCCCTGTCACCGCCTGCCCATGCACGAAGTCTCTCTCCATCTTTCTTGTATGCTCCCTTCAGGTACTGGAAGGCCACAGTTAGGTCACCTCAAAGCCTTCTCCTTTCCTGGCGGAACAATTTCCTCATAGGAGAGGTGCTCCATCCCTCTGATCATCTTGGTGGCCTCCTCTGGACTCACTCCAGCAGGTCCATGTGGTTCCTGTGCTGGGACCCAGAGCTGATGCAGCCCTGCAGGTGGGGTCTCAGCAGAGCAGAGCAGAGGGGCAGAATCCCCTCCCTGGCCCTGCTGCCCACGCTGCTCTGGATGCAGCCCAGGACACCCTTGGCTCTCTGGGCTGGGAGTGCCCATGGCTGGGTCGTGTCCAGCCTCTCCCCCAGCAGCACCCCCGAGTCCTTCTGGGCAGGGCTGCTCTGATCTGTCCCTCCCCAGCCTGGGTTGATATCAGGGGTTGCCCCAATCCAGGTGCAGCACCTTCCACTTGGTCTTGTTAAACCTCATGAAATTTCCCTGGGCCCACTTCTAGAGTTTGTCTAGATCCCTCTGGATGGCATCCCATCCTTCATGTGCTTCAACAGCAGCACTCAGCTTGGTGTCATCTGTGAATTTGCTGAGGGTGCACTTGAACCCTTCATCTATGTCATTAATGAAGATATTAAATAACACCGGTACCAATACAGACCCTTGAGAGACACCACTTGTCACTGATGTCCACTGTGGCTCTGAGCAGTTGAATGCAGCGTGTAAAACAGCAGTGGACAGCCTACATCATACAGCCTCAGTTACACTCTGGAGTTGTAACAAAAGGAGTTCATCTCAATGAAAAAAAGATGAAAGGAGGGTATAACTTTCTCCCAGTCGCTGGTGCAGGAGGTTGTCTCACTACTTCCACCTGAAGAAGATGAGAAAGAGGAAATAATCTATATTACAGAATTGTTTCAGTTAATTTCCCAGTTAAGCTCTTCTTTTTTTTTTTCTCCAAGAACTGTATGAGAAGACTCCTTTACAAAAGCCTATAGTTGTGTTAAGCAGGTCAGATGTTTTAGAATAACCAAGCCTAACCTTCTCCACCCTTGGTTGAGTCCCCTGATGCTGGTAAGCAGATCCCCAGTGTGTGGAATGACAGAGCCCTGCACAGAGGCACACGGGGCACTGAAAAATTTATCTCCTCTTCTGAAGAAGCTGCCACACCAGAGGTTTGATGTATTATGTAGTAATGCACAAGACCTCCCACCAGTCAGTGACTGCTCCAGCCCTATCAGAAGGATTGATAACCCCTGTAGTGCAGAACCAGCTCTGACACTAATTCCCAAGGGCTGGACCACAACACTGAACTTTTACATGAAGAAGGAATCTGAAGTGCTGTGGACTGTAAAATACAGTGAGGCTGTTGTGGGAAAGAACAGCAGATGTTGTGGGAAAGGATTGGTGACACTACCTGGTGTAGGTGTGGGTCCTGGGCAGTGAAGGAGGACACATATGGTAGCTGCTCTGCATAAAGGTGACCAAGTTTAGCAGAGAAGACAGGATGCCATGTCTCAAATACTGCTTTTCAGTAGCACATCTGTGTGTGGATCCAGGGAGAGAGTTCCCGATGATCTGCATTTCAACAGGACATGGGAAAATTAAGAGTATCTGTCCTGACATTTCCAGAAACCAGGCAAAAGAAATCCTAACAGCTGTAGGTGTTCAGTGAAGGCATAAAGCCCTTAAACACCATAAGTCAGCATGGGTGGATCCCTCTCTGGATGCTGAACCATAATCCCCAAGTGCGGAGCACTTGCAGAGGCTTAATCCTTTTCAACAATGGGATGAGCTGGAGGCTATATCCTTTCAAGATTTACATAACACCCCAGCACACATGTCTTTTGGGAGGATAAGAGCTGCTTAGTATGTCCTGCATTCACATTTTTACAGCCATTTGGTTTACATCCGTATCTCTCTCCCCAGTGAGAAATCCCAAGATGATGAGGTTGCCCTCAACCCACCCAGTTATGGGCTTCCAGCTGGATCAGCCCAGCAGGAAGCACTGTCACACAATGCATCTTGTTGGGGTCACCCCCTTGCAACCCCCCCAAACACACACAGGGTCTGTGTTCTCTAAAGATACAGCAGCAGAAATGTGTAAGAAGAGGAGAACTGGGGCAGCTGTGTGGGGAAGGACAATGGCTAACTGGTATCTCGTGCAAAGCAAGCCACAGCGTCCTGGTGTGAGCCAGGCACACAGTGTTATTAACCATTATTGGTCTTTCTATGTGCAATTCCTGTGCTGTAGCCTTACCTGAAGGCTGATCACCACAGAACTCCACAGGCGTGCTCCATTGCTACAGCATTACAGTAAGCCATGGTTCAGTTGGGTCAGTTGGATACTGCATCCACTAGAATGAAGTTTGCTTTCAAACAAAACTGTTTTCTGGTGAGCTTCGTAGTTCCTTTGAAAGGGAGAAGCAATCCTGATACCAGCCTTCCTCACTTTAATTACTCTGAGTGTTTTCTTCATGCCAGCAATCTCTCATGGATGCAACAATCAATTCTCAGGAAAAGGACAGGTGAACAACTAACACATCTGAACTGAAAAGAGAAAAAAAGGGGATGAAATAGAGAAAAAAAGTCTACAATGAAAATTAGCCCAGTCTTTAGTTTTCAGCTGATATCCTTGCATCTTCCTTTTCCCATCAGCTGTGTTTCCTTGCTCTTCTTTTGCAAGCCCTATAGCAGCTTCATCTGCAAACTGGCAGATCCACAGCGTTCCCTTGGCTCTTCTTCAGCAGTACAAGGCACTTGTGTCTAGCTGCAAAGACTTTATTTTATTTTGCCAGGGACATGTTCCAACATTATTAACTGTGGTGTTTTCAAAGTAAGTTTTAGCCTCATGATACTTTTACAAATCTACAGTAGCAACACTGTAAAGTCCACACACATATGGATCATCCCCTAACCCCCTACTTGGGAGAACAGGGTTGTAACAAGGAACTGAGGAAGAAACTTGGAAATGTAACAACCTACAAGTCAGATTGGACATTGTTGAAGTCTGTCCCAAAAATATAATTATTCTGCCTTGTCCATTTATTTCTACAATGTGTATATATTATTATCCATTGCATCACAATGTACAAAAATCTGTAAGAATTACAGATTAAGGAGTGACTTGTTGTCTTTCTCTGCCTGCTTTAGTTATTGTTTCAGCAATTACTTCTGCCTCTGAGAATGGTGCTGAAAATACAAATCTGGCACTTGCATGATAAATATCTGATACTGCAATGATGGAAGTCCCCTAGATCTGTCACCAGAGCCATTGCATAAAACTCATTCAACCAACGGAGGAGGAGTGCAGGCACACCTTAGCAGCTAGCGTTGGCCACTTGCTGCATTTATGCAAACCTGGGGGACACATACAGGGTTATACAGAGCTCAGTACAGAAACACAGCCAGGAAACGAGAACAAACATGAACATACAATGATTTCTTTATCATTTTAAAATGCCGCCAGAGAAAAATAAGAGAGATATTATTTCTCCCCATCATTTCCCCCTGCCAAAGTAAAGGCGAGTGTTGGCTGAAAACAGTCTTTCAGATTTAGATTTTTTTTTTTTTTTGGTAGGGGGGAGGCAGATAAGCAAACCAAAACACATATAAATACAAATTTGTATTTATTTGTCTATCTATTTTTGTGTTCCATAATACTTTCCATTAACCTTAAAATTAAAACAACAAAAAAACCAAAAAAACCCATGGATAAAATAAGAGCTGCTGGGATTACTAGGAAGAATTTTGTGACAGGTGGCTTCCTGCTAATAGCCCCTTACACACAATGTTGTGGAAGAGAGAGAGGTGAAAAAACACTGCTATAAGCACTAAGGCCATTTAATCCTTAACATGGGAATGTATTTCTGCTCTTTTTCTCTCCCTAGATTCATTTTATGTTCCCATCAGAAGGTTAATTGTGTTAACAGGAGTTACAGCCACAGGGGAAAGATGTGATTGAATGCTGAGTGCAGTTTTAGCTGATAACCTCTCAGTGAGTGAAAGGGCACAAAAAGGGGTTGATCTCCTCTAAAGGGGTTGTCAGTCATTCAGGAAAAAGTGCAGCTGAGGGAGAAACAGCCTTATCTCCCAGGACATGAAGAAGAGAAGCTATCAAAATAATCACGAAGCTACACTCATCCCAGGCTCTGTGTCTGTGCCTGTGGCTCTGACACTGGAGTTAAATGAGAATAACTGGCTTTTTTGTGTATATGAACAAGCAGACCCTGACTTGATGCACATTCTTGGAGACTGATTAGACTGCATGAATATGTGTAATTACCAACAGACCGCAAATAATTATACCTCTAAAAAGGTGGCAGGAAATCTTGACATCTTTTAGATTGAAAGCACAATTCCTCTTTGCTGGATTGAGGATATGATTGCATGCTAAGGTTTTAGGTAAGACTACCTGTGAAATCCTTCACACACATTTACGCTTAATCAAAAAGGTCCATAAGAAGGTCTTCATGAAAAACAAGGCATTCTCTCTCCTTCACCATTTCAGCCATGTCTAAACTCATCCTGCAAAATTGCTTAGGATTTACAGGAAGTAGCTTGGAGAAGAAGGGCTAGCATTTTTTAAGATTAAATATTTCCATAAGCTGTAGTCGATGAGACATTTGTGGAAATGTTTGCACCCATAGAGACAGAACAAAGGACGAAGGTATATTTCTATGCTAGAATAAAAGCAGTGAAGTTTGTGTCTGATTTCTCAAAGGTGCACTGGAGATTCCAGAAACAGAAAGCCTTCTCCTCCTTTGCGCTCCAGGACCACCTTAGAAATGCCTTGTGAGCACACCAGAAATGGTTTTAGCTGCTGTTACCAGCTGAATTGCCGTTGTCCTTTTCTACCTTGTCAATGGAAGGGATGCTAAATCTCCAGAAGCTGGCAGACACTTCTGTTTAGACTGTGGTTCTGCTGCCTTTATAATGAAGATCCTTTTCTCACATGCAGAGCTAAAAATACAGCAGGTTGTCTAGTTACAACCATAATATAGCAATCCAGTCTTGCAAGAGAGAAATAAGTAGATGTGGGGGAAAAAAGCTTAGATTTTTGTTTAAAATGCCCAGATATAAACCTGGCAATCTTTTCCCACAAAGCATTTAAGTGCAAAAAAGTTCTGTAATATTAACATCCACAGTGCAACTTGAACAAAACAACTAAAAGGCTTATTGACTCGGTAGCAGGGAAAGCCAGTTTGAAATATTTGATCCTATCACCAGCTAAGCAAGTATGTGTAAAGTGTAAAGCCTGCACTTGTTGATTTCTGAGATAAAAATCAATAAAACCGTCCATAACCTATAACTCTTTGGTTTACCTCTCCATAGAGATCAAAAGAGAGTAATTAGATTTCTGCCTGAGTAGCAGGGGTAGAAAACTGTTTCATTTCGGATCAAAACCTTCCCAGTGGATTACACCTTCTATCCACTGCCTATCAACACTTAACAATTGCTTCTGTATTTGACTTTGACAGAACTACCAGAATGTTACTATCTGATTTTCGGTGTAGTTGATAGAGGGCTTGGATGCTTTATTCTAGTGTCAGATTATAAAATTAATTCTTCTCACTTTGTATTTTACATTTTTACTCTGCCCGGTGCTTTGTAAAAGCCAGCCTTGCTAATGTGATAAATAATTAAAAAACAAAACTACAATACCCATCCTACCTCTAATTTACAACAAGCAAAAAACCTTTATCTATTATTGATGATCCAGCCTTTGTATCCAGATATCACTCTAAACAAGCCGTTGTCTGCCTTGGATTGTCTTTGCATTTCATATTCAAATGAGGTGGATGCTGTTGCATATATTTTCATTTGATGACATTTTAATATCACCAGATGCTATTGCCTGCCTAGGAGATAACTGTTTCAAATACAGCCTTCTCTCCCCTCTAAGCACAGTGATATTAAGAGATGAGCAGGAAGCAGGTCATGCTTTAAAATAACATTTTATAACACTTGTTACTATCACAGTATTCTTGCATTTTAACAGTCCAGATATCTCTATAATAATGTTTTTTTTAAAGAGGAATGTCACTCTGCATTTTGATCTTTCTTAACTAAGCAGCTTTTTGAACAGGCTGAGAGCATGAAATATCAAATAACAAATAGCACTCACAACAACTTCATGTCCTAGATAGAGATTAATATGTTGGGAAATATGTGACAGTTGATGTTCCATGTAATGAGCTGTGGTGATGGACAGATGCAATAAATTCATGCCTTGGTGCACAGGGCTTTGTCAGATGAAGTCCAGACCACAGACAGCCACCTGAAGCCTTCCAACACCTCCAAGTCTACTCAGAGTAAGCATCTGGGGGCATTTTTCTTACTTATTTGCTTACAAGGTTAACAAACCTCCCCATCCTCACAGCTCTGAGCCTTTAGAAAATAAAAACTAACCTAATTTTTAAAAAAGAACTGAAGCTTGCAGTATTTGAACCTGGCCACAATGGATACTTCTATGAAAATATTACATAAGGTTTGACCTTACCCTAAGTGTATGAATTTAGACTGAAACTCCCAGGAGCTGGGACATATTTCACTATATCTTGAGCAGGATAAAGCACCCTAACCTCTAAAAAGGAATGTATGACTAATAGTTATATATTTTGGCTACCTGTGGTTTCTCTGTCCCTGCATGATTCCTGGACACAGAGAGTTGTGTGCAGTCTTGGAGGACATTTTTGTGGCACTATGTCCCGACACCAAGAAAATCTTCAAATGGTGGCAGAAGGCTGGAGTTAAGGTGGGTGTGTTCTGCCCCTATTCTCCCAGTGATCACTATAGGGAAATCTATGAAAACTTGTATGGAAACAGACTACTTGACTACGGTTGCACCAGGCTGCAGGACTCCTCTCTCCTCTGTGAAGGGAATTGAGGAGGGTGGTGGAGTCAACTGGCTAGTCCAGAATATGTCTTGGCATGCCCCAAGACCTACCAGGTTTGAATGATGAAATCTCCTCTTGCTTGATCAAAGCAGTTAAAAAGAGTAAGTGTCCCATCAGGGTTCACCCAGGCCAGAGCAGAAGGCAGAGAAATCCCAAGCTTCAGACCTTAAATCTACATTGCATGACAGGCTGGTATTTTGGTCATGTTCAGATGCAAAATGGACATTTTCCTCTCCCTGAAAGACAAGTTATAGCACAGACTCATGCTGATATGGCTATACTACTGCACTTCAGCTCATTCATATGGCCCTGGCTCAGGCAGATTTGGCACTGTACTCCCCAGTGTGGGGTTAACAGATCCAGGACAGCCCCACCATCTCTGAAGAACTGAAGAACTGAAGAACTGAAGAACTTTTCACGGCAAAAGTTTGGGGTATTTCCACAGGGACAGTTTGGATGCATGCTCTCTGCAATGCCTGAAATGGGGACAAATGTCAGTGCTCACCCCCAAAGGCAGAAAAAGGGTTACACTCTGTACTTGGTGATAATTGTGCTCAGCATGCCAAGTAACACCACCAAACAGCAGGGAAATGCTCGGGGTTTGCAAATTCATACACAAGATGGTACAAATTGCCCCACTTGCTTTGTCCCTGCCCACATTCACATCTGATCTCCAAATCCCAGCAGTTTTCACTGCAGAGACCAGTCAACACAATGTCTGCAGTACATGCCAAAGTGCTGTTCATACACCTGAGCAGTGGGTTCTGGTGGCTTTGAACAGAGATGTGACTGTTTGTGAAATGTGGCAGTAAATACTGTTAACTTAAACACACACTTTTGAGAGCCTTTTTTTTTTAACCTCGGTATTGTCAACTGCTTTCCCTCCACTCTTCTCTGTTTTAAATCAAACTCAATTCTATCTATGGTTTTATTTTTCCTTTAGCAAAACAGTTCTTTATCCAATCTTTATCCTTCATCAGTTTCCACTAAATCCTGATTATATGCATTAGCATTAGAAAGAGTTATGATATATGCTATGCTATTTCTATGTCATATCCATTGAAGAGTTACATAGGTAGAAACAACTTTATGTGCAGGTCCACAGAGAAATTTCCAAGTGATAAAGTTGATTTAAGGTAGTCCCACCCTTCATGATGCAATTCACTGCTTTCACCTACTGGAGTGACAAAACTACTAAAAGAAATGTGCATTAAATTGCTGCTGAAAAAAAAAGAAACAACCAAACTCATAGGTCTCAAAAAATAATATTTTTAGAGAGTTACTGCATTATCTTAAATGTTGTACTGTCAGAATGGCTCAGGTAGTTAAACTGATCAAGGAACTCTTCATCTATGTTCACCACTTGAGAAATCATTACACAAAACAAAGCTGCTTTTGCTGCAATGTAAATGTGCCAGAGGAATCCAGTCCTCAACTGCACCCAAAACCCAAGTCTTCATTCTGACCTTCTGAACGGCATGAAATAGATACTTGAGGATGGGGGAAAGACAAAGCACTTGTTGTCATGCCTAGTTTTAAGCAGTAGCTTCCATGTTTTGCTGAATTGGGTGACTTATTGTGAAATTATTTATATTTGAAGACAGTCATTTCATTAGGTAACCTTAGCACCTGAGGAGGACAGCTAAGTTAGAAATGACACTATATTAGCAAAAAGCCATTGTTCACCTGACATCTCTGGAAAGGTGTTTGGGCACTTCATGTTCTCTCCATTGATTCCAGTTTTGCTGGTGAGAGGACTATTCTGGTCTTCATCACTGCCCCCTGTTTTTCCCCTGCCTCATTCTGCTTTCTGCTCTGGGAAGGAGGAAGCTTTCCGTCTTTATTAAAGTCACACCAGTCAAGAAGTACTCCCTTGACATAACAGGCTGCAACATAACAGACTTGGAAGAGTTAGCACTTGCACCTTGTTCTGCGGTGCACCTTGCTCTCCACTCTGCCTTTGGCCAGCGGCTCATTGTGTGATGGGTACACGCTGTTCCTTTGCCATGGGTACCCGGGCCGCTGCAGCTCTGTCTGCCTCAGCCTCGCAGGCATAGGAATTGCACACAAGCTATTTCCAGGCAGGCAGTGTTCTTAGACCTTTCTCTATAGATGCCAATTAGAAGATTAGCGTCTTTTCTCTCCCCCTCTTTGCTATTAAATAGTCACACAAAAGCTGGGCTGACAAATTGCTCTCTCTATGGTGTGGGACAAAGACAGACAATAGATCAACATCATTTACTATACTCAAATCCTATTAATCACAGATTAATGAGAACATGTCTGGGGGGGAGAAATTACCAGAATGTGGGCATATTGTCTTGTTACTCATGTAACATCTGCTGTGGCTTTACCTTTAGTGTCATGTCATCCTTTATCACATTGAAATAATGTTTGTTCCAGAAACATAATTATGATAATGGGTCCTTCCTTTAACAATTACTGAGGTACAGTAGGATTATATTTCTTAGCCACTTGGTTTAAAAAAAAGATACCTCTTAACTACTTTCTGAATGCTCCTATCAGTCATTTTCTGATTAAGGAAGATGTGTTTATAGGCATTAATAGAAACTTTTTATTCTCCTTGTTATTATTAATTATAATTTTATTCATTACTTCTCTGAAAATTCACATGTGCAGAAGTAAAGCTAGAGTTTAGGTTTTCATTTTTACGCTTAGAGAATTATTTATCTTTCTGCTTTCTCTTAAACTACTGCTAATTTTTCATTAATTCACATTGCAACAATATTGGACCACGATGTTTGTTTTGAAAAATGTGCAATTTTCTAGCTATCTTCTTAAAATAATTCTATAGCTGAATTGCTTATCAATTTGTTCCCATATTTTCTCTTCTACTGTTGCCATTGGTAAGGAATATTGTTCAGGGCAGCAGCTTAGCATGTATAATTGTCTCAGAGTATTTCACTGCTCAGCCTGGATGGAAATTCAAAGTTTTGAGTTTAACTAATTAGAATTCTTCACAACGATTCCTAATGTTGTTATTCTCAATACGGAACAAGACGATTCACAGATAAATAGCAAAGCAATTACAGCTATAATCAGCCGGCAAATAAAGAGGGACTGCAGTCTACACGTGTGACGGTGTACTTAAAAAAAATTATTTAGCCCTAGTTCATCACGTCCCGAGTACTTGCTGGTCCCCGCTGGGGAGCCGTGGTGAGCAGGGCGAGGACCGGCCCGGGATGCGCCGGCACTGCGGCCCTTGCGGATGCTTCAGCACCGCGGGGAGGGACAGCTCCGCAGGGCAGCCGCGGGCTGCGCCGCCGCCCCGGCCTCGGACACGCCAGCAGCCCCNCCACCGCCCTGGCTATTCCCCTCCAGAGGGAAGGAGTTGACCAGAGCGCTGGAGAGCGGGGCAGACCCGGCGGGTGGGCCCGCCATCCCTCTAGATATACACGATCTATGCCTTGCAGTGCCGAAATGACTTTTGAATGTGCTTCTTAATTAATCCCGGTGCGCCGGGGAACTGCTGGTGCCACCACCGTGCTGG
Organism: Daphoenositta chrysoptera; assembly: GCA_013397915.1. NCBI lineage: Eukaryota > Metazoa > Chordata > Aves > Passeriformes > Daphoenositta > Daphoenositta chrysoptera. The sequence continues at coordinate 1,415,486 of VZRO01001497.1, read as the reverse complement.
CTGCCCGCTGCAGTGCCCAGCCCACAGGCGCCAGGTTTCCCTGGCAGGTGCCACAGCCCTCGCCTGAGCGCCCAGCATCACCTGCAGAGCCGAGGACGATTCGCGGCTGGGTTCACGGCTGCTGTCACAGGGAGCAGGGAAACACCCGAGGGGGACAATGAACATTGTTATGGCTGCTACATGGTAGCCTCCGACCTTCCTTAGGACTTGGGCATGCTGGCACAGCGCTGCACGTAAGTGCCATTGCTCACTTGTGATTCAGAGACCTACATCCTCTTCTTAAGATAGGCTTGTTAGCCATGTGTTTGGAAAAACAAAAAAAGGATTACGTGCTTCTTTAATGCATTACACGGTATTTTACACCCTCATACAACAGTTTATCACATGCACCCAAGACACAGAAAAATAGATCCAATGCTTTTATCTGTCCAAAGAACATCCACGCATCCCCTTTTTAAGTGTCCCTCACCATGTGATGAGATTTAGTTGTATCGGGGCACTCTCCAATCTTTCTGTAAGAATGAGGTCACTGTTCTTGAATTATTAAAATACTCATGGAGAAGGGGGAAGAGACTGATCAACTTTGTTGCCTGGTGTCTAAGACAACCAGAGGAAAATTTAACCACCTGTTCCAGTCCCTGCTCCAAGAATGGCTCATACAACTTCATTCAACAGTTGTTCTCTATGGTACCCTATAGCTTGGCTGCCTACAGGAATATTTTGCCCAGACTACAAGGAATCTAGCATGAAGCCCCATATTTCTTACCCATCTCTGAGGAAACAAGCTCAGCAGAGTGGCCTGGTTCCACCCCAGTGGATGGCATGTGGAAACAGAGGTGATGCACTGCATCTTCACCAGGCCTCAGTGAAATTAGTGGATCTTAGTAAACTGGGAAGGCCTACTTTTTAGCTCTTGGCATGGGCAGTTAACTGAAAGCACGCACAGAGAGATGTGAATCCTCCCAAATGGTCTGCTGCTCTCTCACCTACATCCTGCATGACTGATCTATTCATTCAATTACCAAATATAAGACCAGTGATAAGGCTGCCAGAGCTTTCTGTATAAAAAAAGTAGCTCCAGTAGTGTTAAATGTGAAATCTGTCTCGAGGATTTCAGCGGACTCCAAGTACACAATGGCAGGTTCAGCTTGCTGTGGAGAGAGTCCTGCTGAGGCCACCTTTCTGACAGAGTAAAGCTTAGAACAGGTAGCTGCTATGACCTGAAAAGATCAGGGTCCTTCAAAGTGTGGGCAAAAAGAAATCTTCATGTATGTGGGATCCACAAGAGAGCCACCTTCAAAGTAGGGAGACTTTAGGTAGCAGCTGCTCAAAATGGACTTAAGGATTACATTGGGATTTAGGCACCTTATTTCAGTCCAAATTCTGCCTCCTTTTGTGGCTTTGGTGTGTAAAATGGGGATATATAGCCTTTCCAAGTGACTGTGAGGATAAAAGTATTCATGGTTTTGAGGTAATGGTGCTAAAATTCTGGTAATGGGGATCCAGAGATAGCTGAGGGCTGCTTACTCACACTGTGCTTCCTTTCTCAATAACTAATAGCATGTCTAGGCTTTGATGTTGATGGGTAGGCAGAAGAGTGGTCTTGATTAAAAGCATTAATTTACCTCTCGCAGATAACAGATTCATATACACAGGTCTAAATCAGGAGTAACTGCATCAAAATAAACACCCCTTGGGAAAAGCAGGTGTAAAAGAGAAGAGAACCAGACCCTGCATCTAGCAGACATATGACACAGTAAATGGGCAAACACAAGAAAAGTGAATTATTGTTATTATATGTGCACGTTACATTCAGTACCATTAAAACGTAATGCTACAAAGAAAATACCTTTCAAGCTTGCAAAGTATACGCAATAGGGGCTGTCAAGAACTCATCAGAACCTGTAAATGTTTCCTTTGTATACATTGCTTTCATTGCAGCATTGATATAAATCAGGAGTAGCTTCATTCTCAGAAAACTGGCAGAATTAAACAAAATAGATCCTTTAGCTGTAAGGAAATTACCTGAGATCCACTGACTCAGGAAAACCTTTAAAATTTTTGAATTACATCTTAAATTAACATTTAATTTTATAATTTGTCAACTTAGATAATAATGTTAAGAGATCTATGCTGATACAAACAATTGTGTTAATTACAGTAAAAGCCATCAAATTAAATTCAGTTGCTGGAATCAATAACATTTCTTCAAGTACCATTTCTAATTACGGCCATACCTTCCATTTGGACTTTTATTAATGCATATGTTACATCTGTCACCTTCTTCAGTTGTGAGCAAACTCACTGTATGTTAATTCACACCTGATAACAGTCGTTTTTCTGGTACTTACCTTCTAAACCTGATGATAGGATGTGTCAACACCTATAGGATTTTTTGTTTTCTTTGAGGACTTTGTGAAAGTTAAGTTCTTTTTATTTTAAATTTGCTGCTAAATGACAGCTTACAATTTTAATTATAAAAATGGACAATAAAAATGAAGAGTAAAAGACTACTCTCTAATGCCGTTTCTACTGTAACCTCTAGACATGTTGGGAAGTAACAAAATCTGAGCAGATTATACTTTAGAAGCTGTTACTTTAGAAATTTCTCACTTCAAAGTTCTCTCATGCTTCCACACAGATAAAGGATGCCAATAGTTATTTAGTCACACTTCCCCCCAACCCCAATAATCTGTTTATATTAAGTTTATACCAAATACTCTAGAAAATTCCCCATCACACCTGCCTTCCTGTTCATTGTACATTTTCACGCTGTGTATCACGGTCAAAGCATCACCTCCTTCCATAGACTCTCTCACGACAAACTGCCAGGACACACTAAAAATTGATGTGAGTACATAATACTTCATGCTAATTTCCAGCACATTTCATCTCCACAGCCTTTCCTCCCGTTACCACCATGCCACCAGTGAACTCCTCCAAAGTGACATAACCTTAATTATATTTTAACCTCATCCCAGAGGAAACTGATACCTTCATTAACTGTTGGGAGGCAATTTTCAGGCTGAGTTGCAGGTGTATTTTTTCACAGACTGGTGTTCTCAGGCAAGGCACAACTGTGACAATGTGTTAGAAAAATACAGTCTTTTCCTTAGCTCTCAGACATCTTTTAATAGATTATGAAAACAGTTAGGTTTTTGTTGTTTGGAGTTTTTTGGGGGAAATAAAGCACCTTTCAGATGACAATAACTTTCAGGGGCAGCTCACCATAGCCTAAATGAGACATTTTGGGCAGCTTTTTTTTGGTCTCTCTGTGGCCCTTGAATGATTCAGCCCAAGCAGGACAAACCCATTCTCAGTCTCCACGGTTTTTTCCATACCATCAGTGTCCCTAAGGAAACCCTTGGTTTTACTGCAGGCCAGGAGTTCTGTACAGGCATAGTGACATTTGGCATTCCTAACACACCCCTAAGCCCTAACGTCACCCCAAAGAACAACAGTGCCACTAGTGAGGAAATACTACCCAAGCAGAAGAGATGGAGATGGGAAATGCTGACAATCGTGATCAATCGGAAAAAAGTTGCATTTGAGGCAGAAAGGCAACTACTAAGGTAAGTGGAAGTGTCACCAGAGTCAAAGAAAGAACTGAAAAAATTATGAGAGATAACAGGAAGAAAAAAACATTGTGGCTCATGAAAATTTGAGGGTTAAGGAAGAGCAGGCAGTTTCAAGTGCCAAAGTCTGCCAGAACATCTGCCCAGCAGGCTGGGGAGGTCCTGGGCAGAGGGATTAGACATCACTGCTCATCACTGCAGTATTACACACAACAAATACTGCTCATTTGTTAGACGACAGACCATCTTTCTATCAGTTGCTGTCTGCTCAGGTTTATCAGGTTGCCAGCATGGCAAGCTATCTGTATATGCATATCTGATCACAGTGGAAAAATGATTATACCAAAACATCCAATTTTCACTCTTTACATGTACTTGCATGTAAAGCATTAGATAACTTTCTGGTTATCAGTGCTGTTGTCATCAAAACACTTGCTCTCATGTTATTTTTATAGTAAAGTACCTAACTACAAATGTCTGCATGGACACTGCCATAAAAAAAAAATACATTCTTCCAAGTATGTACCTATGTATACTACGAGCTAATCCCACTTCTGGTGAAAAGGAAATTTAGAACTAGGCCCTGACAAAGAAATTTCACTAGTAATAAGTGGGGCTGACAGACATGCACAGCTTTAGCTGACAGGAGGTGAGTTGGGACAAACATTTCTACAGCTAAGCACCAGGTGCCCTCAGTCAGCATCCAGAAAGAGCAACCATCTAAACCCTCTGTTGAAAAATGTGATTTCACTGAAGACATCCAACATCACACTGGCACGCCCTCAGGGGTACTGGGTGACCATCTCATGGCACTTGGTGACCATTGTCAGTGTTCAGCTGCAGCTCCTCTCTCTGCCCATGGGCTCCTGCAGGCAGAAGGAGGAGGTAGGACTCTGCAGGCTACTCTCTCCTTTGCTTTCTGCTCTTATTTAATGCTAGTCACCCTCCACACTGTGATATAAACCAGGGAGGGAGCCTAATAAAAATAGAGTATTACTCTGTAAAGCAAGTCTATCTCTGAGTATGCACAGCAGGGCATCAGACTGGGAATTTTCAAAAAATTACAAACCTAAGATTACAAGTCCCTTTATTTTGGCATTTTCTTCCTTGTAAGTGCTTAACTTTGCAACATTAATGTTATTCTCATTTTCATTACTTTATTACTGGTTAATTTTAAGCTCTCTCATACAATCAGAATCACCGCCCAAAACTCATTCACAAAAAACTTGGGATTTTGTAAAATGCTATCAAGAAGACAGCACAGAAAAGGCCTGTGTAGCTTTGTAAATACACATGCACTTTGTATTCCATATTTCATAGATGTATATTTTTGTGAAAATACCCTTTTTACTTGTTGAAAGTCAATCTAATCTTGTCTTTTGTCTCCTAAAGTGGTCAAAACCAGGTGCTTGGAGAAAAATATAGGAAAAGGAAAGCATAAAGTGGTAGTGCCTCTGAATATTCTCTCAAAAGCCCTCTTTGGCTCAGGCAGTTCCTGAGTGGTGTCATTTTGTTTAATAGATTTAATAGATTGGCCTTTCCATTCATTCACTTTTGAACTCTTGCAAACATTCAGCATCTTCAGGAGATTGTGAAAGGCTGTGAAGAAATGGGAGTGCTTGCCTGGAGAGCAGGACATCCAGGGCTTCAGGCCATGCTCCAATGAGAGCTTATCTTTCCCATGAAATAGCCACTGAGTAGCTGTGTCCAGGGACTGGAGCTGACACCACCTCTTCTGCATAAATCTTTCCCCAGGTGCTCCTTTTTCCACAACAAAAGAAAATTTGAAGAGTCTACACGAAGCAGCACCTTGCCAAAGGCATGTGATGAGCAGCTCACTGGCCTAGCTGCTTCCAAGACACGTTGGGAGGAAGGGATGCAACCCAGGTCCTCAGTGCAATAACCACTGACCTGCTGAAAAAAGGAGAGCAGAGGTTGTTTCCAAGGAAATCACCAGTATACCAAGCCCACTCCAGCCAGGCCCTGTAGGATAATGGGCTGAAGATCCCCAGAACCGTGGGTCTGTATGGGGGCTGAAACACTGGACACTCTGCAGCTCAAGTCCTTCAGTGTGGCATTCACAGACTTCAGGCCAGGGTCAGACAATCATTGAGGGGCAGCTCTCACCGTCACAGCTTTGAACTGAAGTGTCTGAGTCCTGCCCAAGCCCCATGACTGCATCCCAGCCAGAGCTGGATGCACATCCACAGTCACTGCTCTGCCGTTCCCAGTGCTGGTGGTTTACCTTAACTAAAAGCCATGAAGAACCTTTAAAGCTGTTCCTACAAGACAATATAATAATAATAATAGTATTTAAAAGATATAATGTTATTGGGCATAAATTAACTATTAACATTACTGCTTGAACACACTAATAACATTTTAAAGTGCCCTTAATAGCTTATTCATTTTAAGGGCAATAATCAGAAGAATCACCTGCTTCCCCTACCAGATGTCAAGGAACAAAACAATGTTTCCTTTTCTCATTACAAGACCCACTTCTGATGAGAAGAGTGCAGCCCTGTAATGGCTTCTAGCAGCTGCTGCTGAAGGGACTGAGGGGGAGGAGGATAACAGGTTAGAAGGAAAATACATGGAGTAAGCAAGGTCAGTGGCCGTGCTGGAGAATCCAAGTGATATTGCCAGCATGCAGGTGCCAAGATGGTCAAATGAGGGTCAACAACAGGTGGCGTTGCCTCAACACTCTTGCCTGTCTCAGAAGAGAATGTGCAGTCAGACTGAGCAAGAGGAGAGAGCTTTACTCTGAAACACAGTGACATAAGGGCACAAGGTGATGCAGTGCAGACTGGCCTGGTGGCTTGGGTCAGCAGGTCCTGCACCTTGCTCCTCCCAAGTGTTTGGTTTGGTTAATGACACACAGGACAAGTTAAAAATATCTGCATTGATATCGATAAAAATATTCTAGCGTTCACAGTCAATAGGCAGTGAGGAGCAGGCATGATGTTTGCTCAGAGTTACTCCAAACTTCTCAGGAAGGTGGGCATAGGGTACCCATCCTTGGACATCTCACCCTTGGACATCTCACCCTTGGGCTCAAGCCAGCATGCTCCGTACTGCTCTGAGCTGTTGCCGTTAAGGATCTCTGCAATTCACTCACTGATGCCATTTATATTAGATCTACAAGGAGCTGGAGGATTTAGCTACCCACTTGCAACGGCCTTGAGACATGGGATATTTTTCAAAGAATGTGAAAACCCCTTACCCAGAACATCTTGAGAAAACCTGAAGGCCCTGCAAGTAGCTGTGGAGAAGATTCATTGTATGTTTATGCAGTGGCTAGAGATTAAGAGTTGGACTCAACAATCCTTGTGGGTCACTTCCAACTCAGAATATTCTGTGATAAACTGTGAAAATCTCTGAAGAGTTCCTTGCCCATACAAGGCTTTTTACCTCAGTTCTCATATGTTTAATGCTTTGTTTTCTGAAGACTTAAAGTATGGTTATTTTCAACAAATTCTACTGTTATTTTACCAATGTCTGCCTGTTGCTTGTAATACCAGATAGCAGCAAATCACTGAGAGAGTCACACAACCTGCCGTGGACTTCCCCAAAGAGGCATCAAGTGACCAGGAACAAGCTTGATGCTTCAGCATCCTAACTCATCCAGATACAGATTCCTGGAAACAAGCTTTTTAGCTGTGCCATGAATGCTGTGCCAAATACCAGCAGACTTGAACAGCACCAAACAGTGCCACTATTGAACTAGAAAGCAACCAAAACACTGACTTCACATGGTCAAGGAGAGAAGAAGAGTTCTCCGTAAAGACATACCTTGGGAGCCTAACGGAGGAAACACGGCTGTACTGTTTTTGCTGTGCAGGCAGAGCTGTTCGCCTGGAGACATACCGCCATCTCCACGGATCGAGTACCTCTGGAAAGGTGAGCTTGGCGAGCTCCTAGCCCAGCCACCCCTGCCAAGCAGCGACGGCCTCTTGGAGGGGACACTGCATCCTTCTGCAGGGCTCAGGCACCGCTAGAGGGAAACCCAGCACCGCCCTCAGGCCTCCCCTGAGCTTCACAAGGGAAGGGGCGAGCGGCGGCGACAGCGGCGGCAAGAGCAGCGCTGCGCCGGGCGGACGAGCTCCTCCCGCCGGGCTGCGGCGGCGGGGGCGAGGCGCTTTTCCCTTCCCCTTCTCCTGCCCCTTTCCTTTTCCCCCTTCCCCTTCTCTTGCCCCTTTCTTTTTCCTCTTCCCCTCCTCCTGCCCCTTTCCTTTTTCCCCTTTCCCTTCGCCTTCCTCTTTCCCCTGCTCCATCACCGCGGGAGGAGCTGGAGGGAGAGGGGTGCCGCACTAAAACCCTGGAGGGAGTAAACAGGAAAGGACAAGGGGGAACTAATGATAAACTAAACTAAACTAAACTAAACTAAAATAAAATAAAATAAAATAAAATTTGTTAATTAAAATTAAATGCTGTCATAATGAACTGAGGACCGGCTGCTGGAAGGGATGCTAGAGTTTCTGAGGGTCCCTCATCTCTCCCAGAGCAGTAGTCACAGCTCCTAATTTTAATTTAATATTGGCCAAAAAAAGCCTTCCTCCTGGTTCTCTTCATCTTACCAGTACAGAAACCTCTCCTGCTGGCAGAAACCCCTTGACCCATTTAGCTCCTAAGAAGATAGTACTGTTCCAAACAGCTACTGAACTGTTTGCTAGCAACAAGATACCTATCAAAAGACAGAGCAATGACAAATACGGTTATGAGAATTATCACTACCATGATCATCATTGTAACATACTTCACTTAGCTTGTGTAACAGGCATGTTTCCTCTCCCAGATCTTGTCTTTTAAAGAAAACAATGCCATGTCTTTTACCACATCCATACAAGATCTAAGTAAAAGAAGTGAAGGGCAAAGTAGCAAAGGCTGCACTGATACAGAATTATTCAGAAAAGATTAAACTACAGCTAAAAAGTACAGACATATTTCATAATGTCATGTAGCACAGCAATAAGAAGTTAGATTTTGCATCAAATTCCACATGAACAAATGCACTACACAGCACCTGAGGGGGAAAATCTATACGTGCCACAGACTTTAAATGAATTGGTTTTACTAGGAAGTTAATTTCAGAGCCATGATGGATACTTGAGATCAAGGCTCCATGGTGGGCAAAACGCCAGAAAGAATTACCAGAATTAATATGACTAAACAGAGGAAAAATCAGAAAACATCACTTCACCTTTCTATAAATCCTTCTTAACTACAGCTTGCACTCCGTATTAAAAAGATAGCCAGAAAAGAAAAAAAAAAAAAAAAAAGGTTCTGTAAAAGGTAACCAGGTATGGAAATGTTCTCATTTGAGAAAAAAATAACCAGGATAGAAGCAGGACTAGCTGAAGCTTGGAAAGGAGATAGCAGAGGGTAGTGACAGCTCAGTCACATCACAGGCGCCCTAAAAAGGTGAAGAACAAAATCTCATTCCCTGTTTCACTGAACAAAAGTATTGATTTTTCTCAATTACAATACCACCTAGTAGTTTTTAAAAAAACACCAGGGATTTTTGGTGCAGTTTTCTGTTCAGCATCATTGCCACAGGATGTCATGGAGACCAAAGATGTGGCAAAGTCCAGCAAGGGATTAGAGAAATTCACTGCAGCTTCTAGACAAAGGTACATGGAAAGCTCCTGAAGCTCTGGAAGCTGCATGCACAGTCCAGGAGTGGGACCATTACATAATTGTCTGCTTACGTTTTTGTTCTCTAAGCATCTTCAGTTGGCCAGTGTCAGGGAGGGAGTGCTGGACTACATGACCTAGCATGGTGTAGACAAGAGGGAAAGCTGGATCACAGCAAGGCTGCCATTTTCTGAAGCTCATATGAAATTTAGGTTGGAGCTCGGAACTGACTTCACACCTACAAACCATCATACCAGGAATACAGTAATATATAACCACAGAGGCAGTTTCCCTGCACAACTGTGTGCCAGCGTTTCACTTGCTGGTCTGGAAATGAACCAGGCAGTAAAAGCGATTAGCAGTGGAAAGACACTAGACAGCTGTAATTATCTAAATGCCTTCCTATTAACCATGTGAGAAACTAAATCCTCACAATCACATTCATTAGTAAATGCTAAGGACAAACTAACTACATGAAGTTTCATTTGATTAGGCAGAAGAATTCTACTCCAATATGATTATGTTACACAAAATGACCTAAAAAAAATATAAACCAAGTCTGTTTCAGAGAGCAAATGAATGTTAATACTAGCAGACAAGCAAAGAAGCCCTGTCCTTGTGGTACAAGGGCTGCTCCTACAAACAGCATGGCCATGCTCCCTCAGCTGATGGCCAAGGTTCCCAGCTCCCTGGCGTCGCTCCTGTTCCCACTGCTAGACCTGTGGATGGTGAGTGCAAGAGGGACAGAGCCAGACCTGCTGCAGCACATTGTAGCGATTCCCCCTCATGTTAGCCCCACTTAGAAAATCCTTCACTGCCATAGTGAGAACAGATAGCAGGCAGCAGGAGAAATCCACCTTGTTGATACCTGCACTGTTTTTCACCTGAGGCAAAAATGTGGTTCAGTGCCCAGAGCATCAGCGTGAGTGGCATGAGCTCAGCCTGACAGCTGCTCACCTCAGAGGTGCTGGGTTTTAGCCACCCCTGGCACATCATGTTGCAAAAAGTGCTTCACCAGTCCCTATGCCAGACACATTCACTCCTTCCTGCGTTTGCAGAGCACGAGGACAGCTAAACATAACAAATTCTACAGCCATGTGAAAACAGTATGGCAGGCATCAGTTTTCAGGGCAGGCTGCTTTCTTGGTACCTTTGCTGATTTCTTTCTTGAAATACTGATAAAGAACAAATTTTCTGAATTAATCTCTTCCAAGAACTTACAAGTATGGACTAAGAAAGGTTGGTGTGTTGGCAGTGGGGATGGAGGAGCTCACTGCACCTTTAAGGGAAGCGTGAGGGCAATTCAGCACCAAGCTGAATCCCACTGGATCTATAACATCCATAATTTCTAGATATTGCGGTGGCAGGCATCATATCAATGTCTAGACACAACAAAACAACATCCATGCATAATAAAAAGAACAATGATCACAGTCCATCCAGAGCATGGAGCACTTCAGGGAAGACCTGTGTGCCTCCAGAGTCTAGGTACCAGTGATGAGGACAGGAGGAGAGAGTAAAAACCTGAGCCAGAAGGTCAGTTTCCAACATGAATTACAAGTGTGACTTGTTCTTGACTGAAACTGTAATTGTCAGTTTTAAGCATGAGTTCCCTCCATACCCCTTTATTCCCAGGCAGACAACATGGATATCTGGTGCCTGTGTGACTTTGTCCAGTCATCCAGTTTAGGAGATTCAGACCCCTGTGAGACCCTTCAGGCAAGGAGGCAGAAAGGAGAATTTAGGCTCTCCTGAGAGGCTTCACCACATTTCTGTGTGGGCATAAATCTCTCTGAAGTCCATGAAAGCTGCCTACTCAGATGAAGAGTACCTAGACATCATCTAAGCAATCTTCCACTGCTCTGCAGACTAAGTAGGGGACACTGCTATGTGCTGTTGGCAGATTGGGGACCACACATTCACAGAGTCCACAGGGTAGGCAGGTGACCAAGCATCTGGCTGGTCTGCAACCCCATCCTGTCCAAACACTGCAGGTGAATTCTTTATACATAATCAAATAAACCAGAAAGTTATTAGATTTGAATTAGCATTCATTAACACAATTGATTGTGTTGATTTAGTCATCTAAATGGTCAATGCTAGGACGTTTGGATAATTATTACTGTTTAGTGATATTTCCTCAGCTAATTGTTTTTATTGAATGACTCACTGATGATGCAGCTGAAACTAATGTGCAGCTGGGCTCCCAAGGAGAAGGCTTTTATCTGCCCAATCCACCTCCCAGGGGCTCCATCCTTCCTGTAAGACAACGCATTTTGGTGCCTCCAGATGGTCCTTAGGGAAGAAACCATTTGGGAAATGTTCCTGCCTCTGCCAATGCATGCTTGATCATATGTGGTGTGATTTCTCACAGCAGCTGACCCCAAAAGGATCAAAAAACACCTGAGCTAAACTGAGCTGAAAGGGGTTCTTTCCAAACTCCGCTTGAATGGGTGCCACCTGTGAGGGCAGCAGTGCAACAGCCCAGTAAGCTATTTCCTACTCCACCCTCTTAAGCACACCCCACCCTTGGCCCATGAGCTAAGACCCTGCTCATGCTGCCCTCCCTCCACAGAGAGACTCACCAGAATCCCCCAAAGCCAGGCTGAGCCCCTGCCTTGCAACACTGCAAGGGAGGGCTCATGCAGTGGTCAAGCTCTGGGCTTGACCACGGGTGTCTTCCCACAGGTGTCTTTCACCCCATTCAGAAGGTCACAAGTAAGGTTCTGCCTCCACAGCACCATGACAGTGTAGAGAGATCAGAGCTGATGTTAAAGTTTTGCCACCTGAAGCTCTCTGGAAAAACCCAAATGGGCAGACCACTGCTCCAGCAACAAGAGTTCCTGTAGACTCCTGGGACACAAGGACATTTTGATTGTGATGACTTCCATCTCCCAGGTCTGCAGGGCCAAAGAACTGCCAGCTGGTGAGGATACAGGAGGTAGCTGCAATAGCCATAGTGGGATGCTGGGCTTTCGGAGGCAGAGGATGTGGCCAAGAAAAGGGTTTGGGTCTGTGAGTGCAGGCAGAAGAATTAAATAGTCAAGACAGTTGCTTCAAAGAGGGGCTGATGGAGATTTTCTTTAATGCTCTGGGGAGAATCACTCCCTCCCACCTCACTTCCCTTGCTGGCTTTCCCACAAATGTGTTTCAGAACCTCCACGAATTTTCCTGACTTAAGCATAAAACCAAGCCCGTGACCCTAAGCCTGTTACCAGAGGTCAGTATTTTCCCAAGCAAGTTGTATTTTTGCCTGCTCAGAAATTTGGTCTGGGAAGAGCTCATGGACTAGTTTCCACCATTTGTACAGGATTCCTGAACATCTAGGGATGGCCAGCACCGTGTGCCCTCAGGGCTATGCCATGGGCAGGCCCTCCAGACATCACCACAGCATGCACACAGAATAGGGAGTTCACAGAAGAACTGCAATGCATGAACTACTTTTCTAAGAAAGGTAGGAGCTTATCCTGGAGAGATATTTCTGTCTGGGAAACACCATAACCATAAATTAGTAAATAACTTCCATGAAATCCGAAGAAATCAGAGCCCTAAAAGGCATATGCTAAATTAAAAGTTACCCCAGGAATGGATATGGCCTTGGAGAGAGATAAATTTAAACTCCTTAGAGGCTAGAAAATCTGCATTGCAATCTCCATCTGCTCCCTCTTCCTTCCCAATACAGCTTCAAGAATGAACCACTGATCCCAGCCCACTCTGTAAAATGCAGCATTACTTTCAGTTCCCCTTTTTCTACATGCAGCTCGGGTACCACAGGACCAGCAGGAACAGCCACCCTCCGCTGCCCGGGCAGCAGAGGTGAAGCAGCACCACAGGATGGCACTGCTCATTTCCTGGCTCCCACATGTGATGGTGGCCCCGAACTTACTGCCAGTCATCACTTGCCCTGGGAGAGGTCATGCTCAGAGCAAACAGTTGGTTGCATGAAAATGAGAGGGAACAAGTGCTGTGCGAGAAAACTAGGATTATATTATAACCTGGTCTAGAGAACCTCTGTCCTGGGACCTCAGGCAATGTGTATTGGGATATATTGTATTGGATATATTGGGATATATGTGTATTGGAATACAACATGGGATGTATTTAACCTCTTTCAGCCTGCCTTTAGCCACTGTGTGTAAATCAGACCACCTAACACTCCTCTAAATGAAGTCTAGCTCTTTGCTGTCCTTAGGAGATTTTCTTCCAGCTTGCTCTGCTGCAAAGAATAGCTATGATACCCCACGTGCTGCAGCCCCACTCTCATCAACAGCCATTTGTTTACCTGGAAGAAAGATGGGCTGGACCAGGACAGGGCACCAGAAGCACATCCCGCCCTTGGACAACGCTGCATGCTCCCTACTGACACAGCCAGTGATCCAGCTCTGAGCACAGCTCACCACTATGCCAGAAAAAACTTAGGTTAAAACCTTGGGAATTTCCCAAGCAGAGCAACAGAACACCCAGATGGGTATTTAGCACTGAGATATCTAAAAGCCAAGCCCCTCTTAAGAGCTATCTCAGCAGCAGCTGCTGCCGACACCCCTTGCCAGCCTCAGGCAATTTGCGGATGGTAGATTGGGGTTACCACGCCCGGAGCCATGCAGTCTGCCAGGCTGTGTGTCTCCAGAGGACTTTCACCAAGAGAAGGCGCGGAGAGCAAAGAGCCTGCCTTCCTCCGAAGAGGGTGTGCACAGGAGGAGCTGACCTCGACAGTCCCTTGGCTGGCAGTCCCTTGGCTGGCAGTCCCTGGGCTTTTTCAGGAAGCACACAGCCCGAAGTTCATCTTCTGTTGTGGGTTTTTCCTCTCAGGGTTATGCCGTTAGTATTGTCTAGTATTTCCTGCTTCCTCCCCTGGCAGCTCCCCTGCTAGCTCAGACACGCAGCTACAGCACTCAGTTTATTAGCCCCCATGTTTGCCACATCCGTCCCCAGGGAAATCCCTGGGCCCACATGCAGTTCAGCTTCTAATTGAGGCTTGCTCTGCGCCTGTCTGCTGCACTGGGCTCCCACTGTGCACAGAGGAGCAGTGTGCTGGCTTCTATGTTTATCCAGGATTATTTGCACCCACCAACTTTAGGCGCAGAAGTTGCACAGGAGCATTAGAGCTTCAGAGCAAACTACGTGCTGAAACAGACAGCTCTCACTGCCCACACGCAGCCAGGCTCTGACAGCCCCGGAGTAACTCAGTTAAGGTCCCTAGTTTGTGTAAATACCATCTAGTACCACAGAGAAATTTATATCCAGATCCAGTTTTGACTTTCTCTGTAATCCAAACAGAAAGGAAAGTAGCTCGGCCCTTTGCACAGCCCTGACCTCTCTGCCAGGCTTAGCTATCCCTCGCAAATGCTCACCAGCTCGGTTTTCTGCATGGTCCCCCTGTTCTGCCCTCTCCACCTTTGCAATATCCCTACTTGCTGGGAAGAACTAGAGACTGTAACATTACCAAATGTCACAGCTGTCTGCGGGGGGGGGAAAGTCCCTTTTTAATTATTAGCACGCTCCCAGTTCATATTTTCCCCATCAGGTGCTTCCACTCTGTCTGGAAACCACATAGGGAGCTGTATTGATGGGGAGCAACATTATTGCTGGAGGGAAAGTAGTAAAACAAGATCAAGAGACCTGCCTTTACTTCTCTTCTCCCTCCCCAAGCCTCTTTTTTCCTACATGAAACACGTGTGGCAGCAAGCTTTGCTGCATCAGGCAGTGAGCATCAGCTTAAAGCTTTTTTAGCAACATGCTTTAACAAAGCTTCTGCATGAAAAATGGGAATGACACCAGAGAAAACTTGTCTTCCAAGTGGTAGCAAATTTCAAATTGCTTGACTTATATTTACCCTTAAGGCATAACAATAAAAGCAGTTTAAATTGATATAGTACATCTCATCCCTAAGGATCCCCAGAAATGCAACCAATTGATAAGCAAACAGCCCACAGTTCACGCAGAGAAATACAGACCTTCCCAGGGATGCAATACATCAGTTTAAGACATGCCAAAAATAAGCTGCAGTCAAAAAATAAAACCAGACTAATGTAGCCAACCAGAACTCTAGATCCATTGGACTCTGGTCAGGACACTGCAGCTAACTCTACTTCTGTGTCTGTAGCACGTGGGTAGGACTTTAAATGCCCTAATTTGGACCTTGGCTTTATGTGCCCAAAATTACCCTGCACACTATTTGCTTGGATAATATATCAGCTTAAATAAGGTGCAGAAATGCTTCCTACTGCATCCACCATTCTGCTCTTTGGAGTAGATGACTGTCCCATAATAACCTCTGATGAAAAGGTTTAAGGAAGTAGGGACACAGGCCACATGGCACATGTGGCTACCTTTGGCCCTCATCCTGGCTGACAAAAATGGACTTTGCATAACTTTCCTTTCTCTCATTTGGCTGGTTTTTTTAAGCTTTCAAATTAATTACTTATGTTATTATTAGAAAGCAGGAGGGAAATACGTTTTCCTTGTTTACCACTGGACTAATTGTTTGGAGCTGATTGGTTCTTATCTCTGTAGCAGCTGTAAATGGGAAATTGAGATATGTGGATTTTAACTGCAAAATATTATCAGAATGACAATGTCAAATGTCCCCTGGCTTCCTTTGCACTAGCAAAGTCCATAGACTTTGGAAGCAACAAACCAGAGTCCTATTCCAAGGGGTATCTGCATGTTCACAAACGTGTACAAACAGCAGATCTACTTCACTGATTTGCTTTGCTTTGCTTTTGGCTTTAACATCCTGGGCCAAGATCTTGCTGGATGCAGTTAACTACCTTTCCTGGTACATTTACTGGGAGCTGTGTACAGTGCTCGAGATTAAATGAGAGGAAACAGTTAATAGGTATCTGCAGCAGCAATCACAAAAGGATGAAGTTGAGGGACCGACTCTGGTAAATCAACAGCACTAGACAGTTGTCATGATTAGTGTTGCAATCAGGAAATTACAATTTAATGTGTTTGCTGGAGGAAGCAGCACAAGAATTCTTCACGTACTTTTAAAACTGATTAAAACCCTACTGCCCCTTTTCAGTATTCAGACACACAAGGCTGCTTCTAGGAGCGCTGCCAGTTGCTTTCTGCAAGGTAGAATAAAAACAAACATCACATCCCTGCAGCACCACAGCCTTGCCAATTGAGTGCTCAGGACACCTAAAGTGGAGGAGGCTTTTGCAAAACCTAGCTCTCAGGTAGCAGGTGCAAAACCACCTCCCATGCTTACAGTCTTTTACATTGTTAAAGTAACTTTTGGGTAGTCCTTTGGCCTTGAAGTGCCTGCTGGACTAGCAGCAGAGACTGTTAACATAATCCCAAATTAAAATGCAGACAATGTTAATCTCCTCTCGAGATGATAAGCACAGAAAACACTCCTGTGAAATTAATGCAGACATAGCAGAGGTATAAACCAGAATACACAAGCAGACAAAGAAGATTCAGGTTGGCACAGATGACTGCAGCGTTCATGAAATTTTGCTCCTGTTTCAGCAGGGCCAACCCCTGTCCCTGGATAGGTACAGCTGCTCCATCCCCTGGGGGGCATCCCTGAGCTTCCCAGAACTGCAAACTTGGGTGAGAGACCACACAGGAAACTAGGGTTGTGATAGGCTCCACCCTATATCCTAAAAGCTGGGTTTGTTTCTTTCTGTTCTTTTGCTCTTGTGGACTATATAGAAAATTTTATAGGAAACCTGCTAGAATGTGGTAATTTTCAAAAAAAGGAGAAAGGACAGTACTTCAACAGCATAAAGCAGCACCAATGACCTTCACCACTCCAAAACCTTTGCTTTATGCTCTCTTCTATGTCATCCCTTCAGGCAAATATTGTAAAATGACTGTGCTAACTATGAGGAGTTGCAGAGAAGACAGCAGCTTTATTTGGTTTATCATTCCACTCACCCCTGCATCTGCAGCTGGCTGCTGCTTCACCTATGGGCTTAGGGCCAAATCCCTTCTCAAGCCATGCTTTTGGCTGCCTAATACCCAGGGTTACTGGCCCATATCTGCTCCCCCATGCCCCCATGATGCCTAGGGCCAGGCTGCAGAGCAGCAGCATCTCCCTTGGGCAGGAAGTGGGCTGGCCTCAGCATGACTTTCCATCCAGAAAACATTTTCCATTACCTTTCTGCCACCTACAACTGGCTGCAGTACTGCCAAGTTAAAACACACACAAAATAAAAGCATCTCATGTGCCTCTGAAAAGAGGCTGCTGCTGGCAAATGCTTGCTAAAAATAGTCCTGTGATGGCCTGTGAGAGCAGCTGGAGGTCACTTATAGAAGGAGGCAAAGAATTCCCTTTGCTGAACTCAATTTCCAGCCATCACAGCTAGGACAGATGTTTTCAAGTTCAATGTATATGTGGTTCTAGCAAAATCCCAGTTGCAGACAGCAAGGTCCTTGCTGGGCTCAATTCCCCTGCTAGTCAGAGCAGGACCTTGCTTTTCAACTCCCATCGTTCTTTTTTGCAGAGAAGCAAATAGGAGGAGAATAATTTGTTAATTAAATTTCCCCTGCCAATTTACATTAAAAAGGGGAACTGTTTCAAAAAGCTTACAAGACTTTCATAACCTTTAACTTAAAAAAGAAAAAGTTTTATGGCTTTTTTCTAAACCTGCCCAAAAGCACCACCGGGTTGTTCCAGGCCAAGTGATGAACACTGAAAAGAAGTCCACGAATGGCACAGCTGGGCTGAAAATTAGAAACATCTGCTCACAGAAAGCCAGGCATTCTTTCTCTCCTCTGGCTCTTCCTTTCATCTTTGGATTTTCCCATAAGTTCTTGTTCAAAGGGATGCCATCCCATGGGAAAATGACAAAAGGAAAAAAAAGCA
Source organism: Daphoenositta chrysoptera (assembly GCA_013397915.1). Classification (NCBI taxonomy): domain Eukaryota; kingdom Metazoa; phylum Chordata; class Aves; order Passeriformes; genus Daphoenositta; species Daphoenositta chrysoptera. The sequence goes on along the minus strand of VZRO01001497.1, from coordinate 1,397,456 downwards.
CAGACATTGTTACTCAGTGGGGCCAGCAATAGTTGCAAGACAAGAAAAATTCTTCATGGGAATCCCCTACATCTGAGAAGCAGAAGCAAAAATTCACCAGGAAAAAATTCAGTGCTGTCAGCTCTGCAGACAAACAATGCCTTTTATCCATGTGGGATCCTTCATTTATCCAGTTTTTATTACCTGCAGATGGCATGACAGCAGTTAAAAAAAGGCAGAGAAGAGTCACTAGGAACGGCCAGAGAAAGTAAGAATAATGACTGAAGATGTAATTTCTTCTTTAAAACGTCTGTTCTGTTACAGATATGTACCCTTTGGAAGAGGATTATCTAGTCCTGGACCAGAACTGAATATACAGGAGCGACTCAGAATTCTCACAGCACAGATCTCACAGCACTGAAACAGAGTGAAAACCTACACAGCAGAGATGCAAAATTCTCTAAATGCTGAGGCAACACCTGCACACTTGCAGGCGTTGTGGCACCGTAACATCCATCATGTGCAATACTGCCTGAATCTCTCCAAGAAGTGACATTTCCCCCCAGGCAGGGCAGACACAGTGTACTGATGCAGTAACAGCCTTAGCATCGCTCTGGTAGTGTTTGATTCCCTGACATTTTTGCATGACTTCGCTGCCCTGGGCTTGCTACAAAGCTTGTTCCTAATGAGTGCTTGTTAATGACTCCTAAGGTGGTCCCTCTCATCAGACTTCAAAATGATCCTCACAGGTTCAGGGATCTGTCATTGTGCAGATTGTGAAAAAAAAAAAAAGGTGTTGTGCTACACTGCACCTTGTGGGTGATGGAGCTTCTAAGAGTGTTAATGCCTATGGCCTGGTCTTCTGGCCAGAGACACCTGTGAGGAGCATACTGCAGCCTTGCAGTGCTTGAAGGCAGCCTGTAAAAACAGATGGGGACAGGCTTTGTAGCTGGGCCTGCTGCCATAGGACAAGGGGTAAGGGTTTTAATCAGAAGGAAGGTCAATTTAGATTAGATATGAGGAAGAGGAATTTTTACAATGAGGGTGGTGAAACACTGTTAGAGGTTGCCCAGAAAGATGGTGGATGCCCCATCCCTGGAAAAATTAAAGGTCAAGTTGGATGAGGCATCCAGTTGAAGATGTCCCTGCTCCTGGCAGGCGGGTTGGTCTAGACGGGCCTTTACTTTCTCCTAAGTTCTTGTTCAAAGGAATGCCATCCCATGGGAAAATGACCAAAGGGGGAAAAAGCGCAGACACTCAGTGAGGCCAGAAATAGTTGCAAGACAGGGAAAAAAACCTTCTTTATAGGACCCTTCCAACCCAAATTATTCTGATTCTGTGATCCTGCAGCCCCTCTTACGAAACTGACGGAATGTCGGGGGGATGCAGGGTGCAATCAGGGCCAGCAGTGCCCAGCACTGAGGCGCTCCTCGGCCTTCGAGGGGCCCCGCAGTGCGCAAGGACCCCGAGGTGCAGTGGGACCCCGCCGGGGAGGAGGCATCGGGAGCCCCAGGATCGGGCAGGGCAGGGAAATCCCCCGGGGCGCGGCAGGGAAGTACCGACGGGGACGCCGGAGAGGCGAGTACTTCCCCCCTGGGAAAACGCCAAATTCCCTCCCCTCCGACGCCCCTTCTGGGCGGTCCGAGCCGCCCCGCCCTCCCTGCCAGCGCCCGCGGCGCCGAGCAGGACCAAACCCGTCGGTCGGGCTTTGACTGGCTGGAAATTCCCGTCCTCGGCGGCTCCACCCCCGCAGAAATCCCCCGGCCCCGCTGTATATGCGAGGCGCTGCCGCCGCCGCCGCTCACTCGCTGCGCCCTCAGCTCCGCCGCCATGATCAGCGCTCGCCGCGCCGCCGAGCCGCCCGCCATGGACGGCTACGAGCACCCCAAGAAGGAGCGCCAGGGCGCCTTCGCCCTCGACGACCGCCACGACAGCGGCCTGGACTCCATGAAGGAGGAGGAGTACCGGCAGCTGGTGAAGGAGCTGGAGGACATACGGCTGCAGCCCCGCGAGCCGCCCGCCTGGGCCCAGCAGCTGACGGAGGACGGGGACACGTAAGTGGGGGTCGCAGACGGGGCAGGGGTGGCTCGGACGCGGCTGGGAACTCGGCACGGCCAGTCCGGGACAGGATGTGCTGCCGGCGGGGCGGCGCCGGGCTGGGCCGCGCCGGGAGGGAAGGGAGGGGGTGCGGAAAGTCCCTGGAGCGGCGCCAGGGAGAGGCGGCTCCCGCGGCCGCGGAAAGCCCCGGCCGCCGAAAGCCCCGGCTTGCGACACCCGCNGGCTGGACGTGGCGTCGGGGGGGTTCACGCGTGTCGCTTAATTACTGCTTTTTTCCCCCCTGCAGTTTTCTACACCTGGCCATTATTCACGAGGAAAAAGCCCTGAGCCTGGAGGTGATCCAGCAGACAGCCGGTGATCGGGCTTTCCTGAACTTCCAGAACAACCTCAGCCAGGTACTTTCACCTCCATAGCCCCAAATCCGGATCAGCCCCTGCCACATCCACACAGTCCCTCTGGGGAATTCCCCCAAAAAGTCCCTTTAATTTTTTTTGTTTTAATTGATGGAATCAATTGAATCAAAGCCTACGTTCAGGAAAGTCCCCAGCTGGCTCCAGCCGGTGTTGGTACAATGCTTCCTCTCCCCCGAGAGAGTGGCATTTAACGCCCACATTTTTCAAATATGATGCAATGGGTTGCATCCCTCTTTATGGAGATGTTAATGATACCCTTCATACAAATTGACTGTTGGTTTATCCAGAGAGCCCGAAGTTCATCACTTCCAAATGAATGGGCAACTGTACAACAACTTGGGAAGCACAAAGAACTGAGTTTATGGGGCGTGCTTTCATGCTTCCATTTGGCACAAATCACCAAGTGGTCAAGAGGTCTGCTTGTCTAGATGTTGGTGCCAAGTTCGTGGTGTAACTTACAGTCTGCTTTTGCTCTTATGCTTGCAGACTCCTCTTCACCTGGCAGTGATAACTGATCAGCCTGAAATTGCTGAGCATCTTCTGAAGGCCGGATGCGACCTGGAAATCAGGGACTTCCGAGGAAACACCCCCCTGCACATTGCCTGCCAGCAGGGCTCCCTCAGGAGCGTCAGCGTGCTCACGCAGTACTGCCAGCCACAGCACCTCCTCGCTGTCCTGCAGGCAACCAACTACAACGGTACGGGCACGCTCCTGAACAGCTCATCTCGGTGTGCTGCGCTGCGGGCAGGGCTGGTCCGTAGATCTCAAAGCTCTCTGGAGAGGTGGAGAAGGATTATTATGCCCCGTTTGAGAGCTGAGGAGCCCAAAGCATACAGCAGTGTCTGACTTTTTTAAAATGCCACTGTCTTGTAGGCCTTCTCACTGTTGATTATAGTCTCTCATGGCTTTAAATTTTGCATTTTTAGTGAGTGCCTTTGCCCTGCTCCTCCTTTTTTTTTGGTTGTAGTAAGTTGCACTCAAACACTGGAATAAAGCCTGCAAGAAATCTTTTCAAAATCCAACCCTTTTATTCATACTGGAAGCTGGAAAGCTCTTCTGGAAAACACCCTTTTGTGTGAATGAATTGCAAATTTAGATACCATCCTGGCCTATCATCTTGACTTTTAAGTAATGATGAGGCATTGAGTTAGTTACTGAAGTTTTTCCTTTGTGTTTTTCAGGACATACATGTCTTCATTTGGCATCTATTCAAGGATACTTGGCTATTGTTGAGTATCTGCTGTCCTTGGGAGCCGATGTAAATGCACAGGTATGTAACGTGTACCGTGAGTTTAACTGAGTGGGGCTCTGTAGTCTTAAGAATCTGACAATGGCTCTGCTTCTCCTGACATGCCAAACCTTGTGCTGTTTTCCCACAGGAGCCGTGCAATGGCAGAACAGCACTACATTTGGCAGTCGATCTGCAGAATTCAGACCTAGTGTCGCTTTTGGTGAAACATGGGGCAGATGTGAACAAAGTGACCTATCAGGGCTATTCCCCCTATCAACTCACATGGGGAAGAGACAACTCGAGCATACAGGAACAGCTGAAGCAGCTGACCACAGCTGACCTGCAGATGTTGCCAGAAAGTGAGGATGAAGAGAGCAGTGAATCGGAGCCTGAGTTCGCAGAGGATGAAGTAAGTAACAGTTCTCATCTTTACAAGAGAAAGGGAAAATCCTGTCCTGTGCAGGGTATTTTTTGGGGTCACTCTGATAGCATGCCCCAGCGACCTCTTGCTGTATAACAGATAGGTATACAAAAGATTATGCTATCAACAATCAGCAAAATGGCAGATGGAGCAAACATAGAAACAGACTAAGACTAAAATGTAAAAAATAACAGGAGGGAATGGAAGTTAACTTCATGTGACGTGGTTCTCTGGACACCATTCTGGGGCTGACACAGAACCTTGTCAGAGAAAATTCAAGTTAGTGGGTGGTTTTCTCTTCCCTAGCATTTGTTTTTCTAACATTCTGAGTGCTGCATGAAATGGCATATGTAACCATTTTGGTGTAGAAATTTTATACACTGCTGAAGTCTGGGCATGCAGAATTTGGCTGTTAGCCCAGAGTGGATATGATACTTTAAGTAAGATTTTTTGCATTAACAGCGTTTTGGCTTTTTTCTTGCAGCTTATATATGATGATTGCCTTATTGGAGGACGACAGCTGACATTTTAAAACAGAGCTTTCTCTGAAAAGAAGTGACTGTATACATATGTATAGAAAAAGGACCGACTTTCTTCATTAAAAAAGAAAGTCACAATGTGGAGAGAAAAAAGAGGAGGGAAATACGACACTGCCCAGCAAGGAGAAGGAGCACGTAATTGTAACAGGACAGTTCCAGGATCTGCCTTGTGTTTAAATAGAGGAGTGGGATGTGTAACATCGGTGCAAATCTGTGATCATTGACACCACCTGATAAAGAGCCACATAGCCAATCTTCTCAGCCCTGCGAAGGTAACAGATTACACATCCATCCTGCTCGTTACAGGGAGCTCTCCTGGGGCATTAAGTACTACAGGGAACAAGTGTCCTTTCATGGCAAGGTGGACTCATGCCAACACGCCTTCTCAGAGACTCTGCGTTCATTTGTGTTGGGCTGGTGGCAGTCCCTGTCCTTTCTGACTGACCTCAGCTGCTCTCAGTGGGCTGTCCCAGGTGGAGGAGTCTCAGACCAAGGGACTGGTGTCCTCTTGGCTCTTAGGCAAAAGTAGCAATAACGTTAACTGTGGGCATTGGAAAAGTGTGTTTCACACCGTGTGTGTCATAATTGCTACACTTTTTAGCAACTGTATATTATGTAAATACTGTACATTTTTTGTTTATAATTATTTTGGTACCTGTGAGATATGTATTTATTAAAAAAAGTCAGATTACTGTATCTAGTCTGTGAAACGGTTCATTGCCCACCTCCCTGAGATCGTGGGAATCTACCTCGTTTGCTTTTTAAGAAATGTTTAACACCTAGTATCCCATTGGGGTCACATTCTCAGGGGTTTTAGGTGATTCACCTCAGCACTGATAAGACATCTAAGCAGCTTGCAGCTCTCAGCCCTTCTGCTGCAGCTAATTTTGGAAGCATGATGTAGGTGTTGTTTCCTGCACAGCAGATTGTGGGGCTGGGATTCCCCCTCTCTTCCAGCACCAGGCTGGCGGCCCACTAGAGAGGGGGTTTTAGGCTGTTTTTGGCAGCACCCACCCACCTGCCCTCATAGCACCTTTTGCTCCAGCTCCAATACTTTGCAACGCTTGCCAGGGGAGGCTGGAGGCTTGCAGCACAGCCCTGTGTCTGCTCACCTCTTGTTTATCACCTGGCCCAGCTTCGGTTTGAACTCTGACCTCTTTGGAATTTCCAAAGGGGGTTTCCGTGGGAAGAGGGAACCCGTCCTGTGAACATCTGCTGCTGCCTCACACCCCTGAAATTCAGGCGGGGGGGAATCCCCACATCCCCACTGCAGGAGCTACAGCTCTTGTCCAGTTCAGAGCAATGAAGGATGAGGCTTTAACTGCTCCAGTTATTGGCCAAGTTTCTCTCCAGCATTCACTTCACCCAAATCCTCTGCTCCACCTCATTATCTGATGGCAGTCCATCACAGTGCCGGACTACTTTCAGCCACAGATTTTTTAGCCTGGTGTGTGTCTGTGTAAAGGGTGGGTTGTGTAAAAGGTGACTGTGCCCTGTTTGTGCCATACCCCCTGGATGGGGACAGGGAGCAGCAAAGCTGCTGACGCAGGATGATGGAGCTCTGCCACGAGTGTTGGCCAGGGGAATTCTGTGCTGCTGGCACCTGGCCCAGCTCAGGCTGTTGGAGAACACTGTGGCCCCAGGTTGCATAGGGACACCCATTCCTTTTTCTGCCCTGCTCTTCCCAAGTGGTTCCTGGCACACAAGCTGCTCTAAGGAGGGTTTGCTGGTATGAGGAAGAACACCACAGCCGGCTGTGTGCTTCCTAATTTGCATGGGAGCCAAAGGCCACTGTGGAAAGGATTATATAAAATTGTCATCCTGAGTAATTTTTATTTCCCTTCCACTCTGATTGCCTGAGCATAACCCAGGTCTATGCACTGAAACTTCCTTCTGGCAGACAGGGCCACATCTGCATTGCAAACCTGCATTTTCCAGGCGTGGGGCTGGACAAGAATCCGCCAAAACTTTTTTCTTGTTGGGAACTCACCCTGCACTCTGACCAACCATTAAATCTGAGGTGGGAGCAGTGACTGTGCGAGTTTGCTCACTTGCTGCTACAGGTTTTTCACCAGCAAAGAATCCCAAGTGATTCCACGGCTGGAAATAGAAACAGCAGTGTTCCACTTGCTACATTTCAGTTTCCCCTTGCAGACCCGGAGCTGGAAATGCTGTCAAGGCCCTGCAGAGGCATTCACCAGCTATAGCTATCAGTGGTCTAAAAGTCCTTGGGTACACGGCTGGACCAGGTATGCAAATATTTAAACAGATACCATCTGAAGGCAAATACTTCTCATTTGAAGGCCAGAGGGATGGAGAAAAAATGCAGTTATCAGAAGTACCAGGCTGGCCGAGTAGTTTCGGAGGCAGTGGTATGTTCTTTGCTGCCCATTGCAGTATTTAGACAAATCGTATCTAGAAAGTCACTGCTATAATCTTACAAGAATTCTGCAATGACTTAATAAATTAAGCAAGTCTTTTACTGTGGGAGGAAGTTTTGCAGCTAAGTAAATCACTGCCGAAATACCACATGCTGGTTTTGCTACTGTTTGTCTCCACCCGTCATGCAAAAGTAACCATGTAACACATGCGGAGCAGCACAGGTAAAGCAGGACAGAGATTAATGTGAGAACATGTGTTTGTTAGCGAAATAGGTTGGGACATGTTGTGTATTTGTGCATTGCTAATGCAGGATTACTCACTGGAGAGCTTTGCCTGTTCACTTGATGATATGGGAAGACTGTCCACTGTAGGACATCCCCCTGGCACCCCCAGTTTTGAACACGTATTCTTAACTGCTGCATGTCCACCCTGCCTCTGCCCCGTCCACACCCATGCCTTTAGAAAGATCTGAGTGGTTTTGGGGATGACCTGCCTTCGTGCTCTCTTCTTGGCATTCTGGCAGATCTGGTGCATGGTCCCATTTGTAGGACACAGAGCAAGAACTCCTTATGCGTTTATTCTTCCAGCATCACTTTTCCCTTATTCAGACAGCATGGCTCCTATTTGCAGAGCACACTATCTTGTTCTTGTTTCTACTAGCAGTGCCTCCCTACACCAGTCCAGGGTTCAAATTTCTGTCCCAGTACCTTTGCCACGTGTCCTGTGTAGCTCTGCAAGCTTCAAGAGCGTCCATGCTGCTGCAGATCGAGGTCCTGCGAAGTTCAGATTTAGTTTCCTAACTGGCCTCTCTCCATTAGCCTCCTCACTTTCATCAGCCTGTGCCATGCCTATGTCCTCTGCTTTTATTGCCTTTGGTATTCATATCTGCCTCTGCCTGTTCTTTTTTCCCTTCCTCCCCTACCACATGCCCCCTCCACCCTTTTCATCTGCAACACCAGCTCATTCACCTGTCATCACATTACACAGCATGAGGTTACATTTTAGTTTCCAGCCTTTCCCTGCTGCCCATTCTTGGAAATCTCTTTGATAATCCCACAGGGATATTCCCATACTTCCTTATATTCCAGGCAAAGAACAAAACTCCTCATTTCCTCCATACCCTCCTCTTCCTCCTTGCATTCCTGCTCACTGAAGGCCTTTCTCACCCAAACCACAACCAAGATGCCACCTTCAGTGCCTTTCAGCCTTCTCAGCATCAGCCCTGGACTTCTCAAGAACCTTATGGTGGTGACAGATAAAACACAGACTGCCAGGATGGTGACACTGGACAGCAGAGCCTAAGGCCTGATTTTTTCCCCAGTAGTTTAGAGCCCTTCTCTTCCATTCCCTTCAGCTTTGGGAAGTGTAAAAAGCAAGGGCAAAAGGCAACCCTGCACCTAGGGACATGCACAGGGAGGCCTCGTGCTGGCTCCAGCGCCAGCCTGACATCTGCAGTCATGAGCAGACCCCTTTCACCATCCTCCCCAGCTGCTTGTTCTGCCACTCTTGGGTTATGGTGCAGCATGCTCCTTGCACCCAGCCTGGGCTGTGTGAGCTGGTTGACATGCAGATGTGGGTGTCTCTGCTCCCTAAACAGAGAGAGGCCTAACTTAGAGGCCTTAGCCTTACTGTCTTCTCCTCCTCCTTCAGCCTTTTGGCGTTAGGAAGGGGTCCCTATTGACTGCTTAGCATTTTACACACCAAGAACTATAGGTTAAGGCAGGGGCCAACAGACAGTATGTACAGCCATGTGTCCTGCATGCAGCTGGTGGACACATCTACCTGCCTTCCTGCAAGGACTTGATGCACCAGAAAGCAGTGAGGCCACCTGGACCCCTAGCTTATGCCTAAGAGTGGCAGCCTCACTGCTGCTGACTTTGCCCCACAGCTTCAGTTCAGATTTGGGTGAGCAAGATGGTTGAGTAAGTAAAAGAAAAGGTGAAACCAGAGAAAAAAACCAAGGAAAGACAGTGTGATCTCCAGGGGGAAGGACAAGTATCATTTGTGATTTGTTTTAATGGGAAATCTTCAATGATGATGGACTCTGGGCCAGGCAGAGGCCCAGCACATATCAGGAATCACATATTTTTCGGTGGAAGCTGAGCTGTGAAAATAATTAGGCATCTGGTTGTTCCTAGAAGTAAGAATTGCAAAACAGAGTGCAGGGGTGGCAGGGAGGAATCTCTCCCTGGACAAATGGCTACCTTCCACGGGGGTGGAGAAGGGCTTTTTCCAGCATTGCTGTGCTCCTAGCACCAGCACTTTGCTGAAGAGTGAGAACTGCACAGGGTCCCAAGGGATGAGGGAACAGGAAAGTCCTGTCCCCTCATGCCAGCCGGGCAGAAAACGTGACCTGGACAGCTGCTGCACAGCCTCTCCTCTTCTCCAGCAACTGCCTGTCACAGCTCTGGCATCGCTCACCTCCTTGTCCCTTCTCTGAAGCAGTAACAGGAACAAAAAGTTTCCTTTAAATACGGACATATTCATCAGGCCATAATCCAAGAAGTTCAAATCCAGAGAGATTGAAACAGAAACTCCCCCTGATACTCTGGAGGTTTGACTGCCTGCCTTTGCCATGATCCAGCACTCAGATTTTCCCAGGACTGTCTCCTCATCCAATTTTCCAAACAGGACTTTCCAGTCCTGGCAGAAGAGAGCTGGGATTTTCCCCGTTCACTCCTTTCTGCAGTTTTCCCCTGTTACAGTGGCCGTGAACCACAGCACCGGGCTCCTTTGCCTCTGCAGCTGCAGGAATGCAGCCTCTTACCTGCCCACCACCAGCCCCAGGGGCTTCCTTGCTCTGAAGGAGCAAGCCTGCACCCCTTTAAATTAAATCCTTCTCCCATTCATAGTTTTAGCTAGTTCACATTAATTTTCCTGTGCATCTTTCAGGGGTAGCTTTTAACCTCTCCAGCTGAAGGCACAATGTGAGCAAATGTATAGTTCAAGAAAGAGCCTTAAAACACAAATATTTTTAACACGCATGCACACCTTGAAGGGCACACAGCTACAATTACAGTGCAACACTTAACTTGGTTAATTATTACTCCAGGATTTCAGTAGCTTGAAGGAGGGAGTTTCCCAAGGCCGTACAGAAGACTCTGAGTGCTGCTGCTCTGCTTCAGCGACGCTTTGTTCTCACCGGGGAGCGCCCAGGGGTCAAGTGAGAAGCAGCCCCCCCGAGGAGCACGGACCAGCGGGAAAAGCGAGCCGGGCCCTGGTGTTCGCTCCTGCAGCGTGGGAGGACTCGTGTGCTGTTTTTCCTCTCTGCCTCGGAAAAGGACACACCACGTCTCAGTCAAAGCTCTGCGTGCATACTGGGCTGAGGAGGACTGAAAGTCAGTAAGGATGTCTGCCCAGCCTGTGCAGCACACAGAATGAAACCACGCTTTTCTTTCTGTTTTTTCCAAGTGGATGGGTTTCCTTTCCAGTGTGCGTCAAGGCTGATGTTTCTGGATTTCTTCCAAAAACTTAGATCTGACCCCTGGCAGCACCTTCTCTGAGATGTTTTGCCCCAGCAAAAAAACAAACAAGCCCTCCCCCAAGTTGCATGGAGGCTCCTTACCCCAGGCTGTGCCAAGCATAGCTTAGGGAAAACGCTCCCAAGGCAGAGGATTCAAGCCCCGTCTCACCCTTGAGAACACTTGATCTCCACCTCGTCTCTGGCAGTCTATGAACTAGGCTGCTGGAGTAAAACACAAAATTAGTAGAACACCCAACATCTTCTCTCAGTCCATCCACCCCAGACCCCTTCATGCTCTTGTGCAGCCTTGTCCCCGGCAGTAGCAAGCTAAAACAGCTGATACCGTGCTGCTGGACTACCCCACGGAGGCAAGGGATAGCTCTCAAACTGCCGTGTCTCCTGCCTCTTGCAGGCAGCACTCAGACCCATGGAAGCTGGAATAACGAGGTGGAAACAGGGTTAGCCCGACAGCTGTGTGGGAGGCTGGCAGCTGCAGTCAGCCAGGTTCAAACAGGCGATCAAACAGAACAAGGACACCTTCAGCAACTGAAATGGCAGGAAGGCAGCAGTGTCACCAGGATGCAACAGCTGGGTGGGACACCACCAACAGCAGCAGATAAGGTCCACTGCTGAGGTGGCCTCATTCCTTTCACAGCCCAGCTCAGCCATAGCACTTTTCATGCAGAAATGCTTAAGGTTTCTCCACAGCATCCTCTCCTCTGACTCTGTCCCAGAGGAAGGGAAGTGAGCTGGTCCAGGGACGGCCAGAACTCCAGGACATCTGCCTTCCCATCCTGGGTGATGACACAAAAAGCCAGTTTCTCTTCTCCACACAGCTGGACTGCCAAGGTGTTCCAATCACCCACTTCCCTCCACAAGACAGTCCTGTATCTGAGGGACTTGTAAAGTAAGGAACTGATAATTCTGTTTCCTTTTTCAGAGAAGTCCATGCAAAGCAGAAAAGGGAAACCAGGCCATTTACTTGGCAGCTGGGTTCCTTCCATGAGCAGTTCCAGGCACATGGTGGCATGACCAAGCAAGCCTACCTAGCCTACCTCTCCTGCTGGGAGAGGCTCTGGGAAGCCTCTCCCTAAAAACAGCTGTACTGAGGGGCAGAAGGCTGAGGACTGAGCTGCATCCATGCACTGTACAAAATTAGAGCATCTCATTAGAGCACATGGCAGCTCCATGCCACAAGTAGGACCACAGACATTTCTTCCAAAGACATGTGTGTATGTGTAGAAGATGTGAGTGCAGCTGCATCCTGGGAATGAGTGTCAATATCTCCAGATTTTCTGCTTCAAATTTAAGAACAAGTAGAATGATTCAAAATAGCCTTTTTTTTTTCCTGTTTTGCAAAGGAAATCACAGAATCACAGAATATGCTGAGTTGGAAGGGACCCACAAGGATCATCAACTCCTGGCCCTGCACAGGAGCATCCCCAAGAGTCACATCGTGTGTCTGGGAGCGTTGTCCAAATACTTCTTGAACTGTATCAGGCTTGGTGCTGTGACCACTGCCCTGGGGAGCCTGTTCCAGTGCTGCTTTTTCCATTAACATATTTTTAAAAACTCTTTTTATTGTCCCCTACAGTTCTCGTTTCAACTCCAGTTGAGCTTTGTCTGCATGAATTTTCTCCCTATGGCAGCAAGGCAGCATCTCTGTATTCTTCCCATGTCACCTGACCTTGCTTCCGCTAGGCATAAAACTTCTTTTTTTTCCCTTTTTCCAAGGGAAGATTCCTGTTCAGCCAAGCTGGACTTCTGCCTTACCTCCTTAACTTCTGCTATTGCCTGCTCCTGTGCCCTTAGGAGGTGATGCTTAAAAAGTGACCAGCACTGATGGACCCTAGCACCTGCAAAACATTTTCCCAGGGGACCTTGGTTGCCAATTCCCTGAGCAGCCTGAAGTCTCCTGTCCTCATGTTGAGGTTTTGCTGGCACTTTTCCTCCTGTCAGATGTTTTGCTCTGCTTTGTTTCAGTTAGAAACAATGAATTTTTTAAAAAATATGTAAGACTAAAACCACTCACTTCCCAAGTGAAACAGATTACTTCTTTATACTCAGAAAACAAGAATTTATTTCATTTTTCTCTTAGTCATTGGAAACTTCAGATGTTTGTTTTCTCACTCACCTGAAAAATGTTTTCTCCTAAGCTTTTGCGATTACGACATAGCAGAATTTCTGTCCTCTCCCACTCTTTCCCTGAGTCATGTGAACTGGGCATACCTCCATCCTGGGGCTTACCATGCCATCTCTGAAAAGCCAAACCTCAAATTTGCATCCAGTTACCATCTATATAATAGCTATTAAACTCATCGTGCTTGCATAGGGGCAGATCTTCATTTAGCCTTAGAGCTAGCAGCCTTCCATCAGGTCTGCTTGGCTCTGCTTGCTCTCACCTTCACAGCATCTAGCCCCCTTCACACACGTACATGCTATTCCCTCGAACCATTGGCTACCTTTTGGCTGCTCTAAATATACCAGGAAAAAAACTCAGCTCTTTGGAGGTGATATTTTCAAAATTGATCCTGAGGACACTTTTATGCTGAAGGTTTTGGGGCTTCAAGGCAATCTGTGTCAAGTGTGTACAGCTTTTGGATGATAAACTGATGCTGGTTCTAACACCAACCAGTGTCCTGCTACTGGATATTTTGCCCATGACTTAGCTCATATCTGGAGACTGATTCAACCCACGGTGTGATGCCAATGTAAATCATCCAGGGAGTGTTAGGTATTTCCCATGCAGGTGCTTTCATTCAGCAACAAAGCAAACACAGCTCAGTGTGTTCTCTTCCTGGAGGCAAGTCCCTGGTGTTGTAAGCACATTCATCATGAAACACCACCACGGATAGCTTCTCAACATCGCTGTAAGAAAAATGTTATCTCTGTAGCAAATTCTGCTTCACTGAATTTACAGCTGGGCCCTTGAATGGTGTCAATAGAAATTGTGTGTTCCTTGTAAGCACAGGGTAAAGGCAGGTCTGTGTAGACTCATGAATAATTTTGCTAAATGGACCATGAAATATCATCTTCATCTCCAATCCCCAGAGTTTCTGAGTCCTGTCTCTGAAAACATCAAGAAAATAACTTGGAGGGAGCAACCACCCTTTAGGCCATTGGCTGGCCTTCTGCCTGAGCTGAGGTGTGCAGGTGAATCAGTGAGGATGCTGCTGCTGGGCAGGCTGCTGCCAATGGCACAAATGATCTGCCTCTCAGTGTCCCCCCCTTCCCACGTGCCTGCCTGTTGGTGCTGCAGGGAGATGGAGAGCTTTTAACCCAGGCTGGGTCTGAACCTGGCCCAGCCAGAGGTGAGAATGGATGCACGCTGCTGGTGCCATCACAAAGGGGTCTTTTCAGGATGAACTAAAAAGCAAGTATGCCCTAATGACAGGACAGACTTTTTATCACATTTCAATAACTACTTAGCCCAAAGAGAAGTGCCGTGACACGTGCTTCACTGAATTTGCAGCTGGGCCCTATTGCTGTTTGCTCCTGGTGGCAGCTGAGTCTTCATATAGGACCAGCCATTGGATACAAGTGTTCCTGACATCAAAGCTCGTGGTCAGGGCAGGAGGTGTTCCCTCCAGTGCCTGGCACTCCAAGCCCTATTCCATTAGCCATAGGGGAGTGACCTCAGTAAACCACAGTAGGAAGTCAAAGATGATGTGTGAGATCCGTGAAATGTGCGGAGTACGGTCCCACTGAACCTCATCCGTCTGTCACTGGAGTGTGGAAATTCAGAGTTCAGGGCACGACGTACCTACAGTGGATGTAAATAGTCATGACATTCAGAAGCAAGAAAGCTTCAAAATGAGAGTGAGCACTGCAAAACATCCCCCTTTAAAAAGGGTTAAAGCAGAGAAGCTCCTTGTGCTTTTAGCCTCCAGTGAATGGAGCAGCTCACCTCCCCTGAACTGAGCCTCCAAGAGCTCTTCAGAAAGGAAAGTGCAAGCTGGCACAGTGATGGAGCTGCTTTGCATGGAATTTCATTTTAACTTTTTTTTTAATGAAGCAGAGGTTAGAAAAAGAAGCAGTAGTGATACATGCAAATAACTGCAAGGCATCAAAGCTTCAGCGGGGAATCTGCTTAGCCCTGTGGTCCCTGAAATGTATGGTTGTGACTTATGATTGATGTGAATTTTGCTGCAATGGCTGACTGCTCCCCTGGCTGCAAAGTGAAGTGCCTTTATTCCATCATCACTGGTTGGACTTTTTTTTGACTCCTGGTCAAACAGGATCGAAATTTGTACTGAACATCTGCCCTTGAAAGTGAGAGTTTGACACGCATGGCTGCCTTACAAGTAGTGTAGAAGGAAGAGGAAATTGTTTGAACTGTGTGTATGTGGCATGGGCTGCACCAAGCTGCAGATAGGATGATTCTTCTCATATGAGGTGCAGCAGTTACATCAGTGTCTCTCTCCCTCTTACAGCTGATAGCTAAAGCATTTCTTGCAGAGTTGTAATCATATACCTAATGAACTCGCTCCTGCATAAACCCAGAGCATCTCCCTTTTGCTAACTGGCAACCTGCTGGGCCCTCTGTCTGTACACAGCACCTCACAGAACTCGAGTACAATGCCAGACACGCTGCTGGCACAGCTTTCAGAGTCCCCAGAAGGGGCCTCCGCGAGAGCTGTATGCTTCCAGCATCTGCCAACTGGGGCTGCAGAGGGCTCGAGAGAAAACCTCCCTTTGAGAAGCCAGGACAGAACAGCCTGATCAATACCAAAGGAATGAGGGAGAGGGAAAGAAATGTTTTTGCTAGCAAACAGCCAGTAATTTAAATTAGGAATTGCAATAACAGCAGTGAGTCTGACTGAATGTGGTATTAGCCACTTAAAATACTCACAGTACAAATGTCCTAAGTCCCCAATGGGAAAAATGAGGTACAGAAAGTCAGTGATTTATGCTGCAGCATAGGAGAACTCAGTCCGCTCCTTAACAGCACTGAGGACAACAAGAAAGTAAAATATCACCTCCAAAGCACCTTCTAGTAACAAGTGGCACAGACAGGGTCTGGCGCCATCTCTGCTGTTCATCGTGTGTGGGACTGGGGCAAAGCCACTGCCACCCCATCCAGCTCTGCTGCTCCTCACCCAGGCAGGCTACACGTGCACCTTAGGGCACCACAAACCAGCAGACACAGAATGTTGCTGTAGGACATGGAGTCACAGCCCACACAAGCTTCTGGCCCGCAGCTTTTCTGCCCGAGCTTTGGGCTGCAAACTCCCCGGGGCAGGGACTGCCTTTAAATAGGTGTTTGCAGAGGAGGTGCTCCCCAGGGCAGGTGCTGCCTGGAGCATATATGCTACCTTCCTCTCCTCTGCAGAGCCACGAGGAACATGAACTGGTGAAGCCATCAGCTACAGTGCTAAAGCAGCTGAAAACATACCCACTTTGATTTCTGCTGGGACTGGCAAGATTTGGGCTGTTGTCTGTGCACTGGGCCTCCCTCGCATGCTTTAGGCTCTACTAAATTAGCAGGCTTCCTCCAGCAGCATGCAAAAAGGTAAGGTAGAAGGCTGTGGGCTCCAGTAACCAGAGCTATGTGGAAATTCAGGAGGAGTTCTTGCTGGCAGGGGCACTGCGGTATGACGGGTTTCACCTTTGCTCAGCTTTGCTGGCAGAGGCACCCCATGCAAATGCTGTTCTCTAAGCTTTCGCACACGGGACTTTCAAAGCATTCATGCTCTTCAGAAAAAAATGTATAGGATCAGATTTTCCTAGGGCCCCCCAAGTAATTTTATTAATCACTGGGACAAATCTCAAATGTCTTTCAACATTGAGAAATTCCACTTAATCACAATCTGCCCTGCTACGACCTTCTCGGCATCAGATGGAGAAAGAAATGATGCAGCAAGGACCTTAGTCACACTAATGCTGCTTCAAGGCTGAGCTGGGGAATGGGACATGAATCATCTTTGCCTTTTCTTTCTTTTGAGGGAAGTACAGAAGACTGCTGCTCTGAGAGCGAAACACATAAAGCAGTGACGGGTCTTCCTGTTTCCTTTCCATCTCAGGTCCCTGCTGTGTTCTCCTTCTCTGCACTTAGCTGTATCTACTGAAAAAGCCCATCTCTCTTTCAAGCTACTCCTTGGACATTTGTTTACCACCTCTTAGCAAGTGCAGAGCCACACAGAGCAGTTGTGCAGAACCAGCTGGCAGAGTGAATCGCAGGATATTTTCCAGACAATCCAGTTCCTCCTTACAGAGAACTTCTCTGTGTGTAGAGGCAAAAGAGCAGTGGGATGTGGAACTGGGAGATAAAAGACTAGTTGGAAAGGTGTAAGCATGGCAATGATAAGCATTGCATCACCTCTCTTCTGTGTGCCTGCCAGCTTGCAGGAGACCACTGAGCACATGTGCTGCCCAGAACGTAGAGCAAGGGGCTGCCTGCTCAAGCAAACGGGAATGTCAAGGCCAGAGGTGCACACCCAGCCTCAGGCTGGCCAGCAGAGCAGGGCGAAGGAGGTGACTCAGGATCAGAGGTCATGACAGATCTGTTCTGTGAAAAATGTTTTCTGTGGCCTCTGCTTTTGTCCCCGGATCTGAGACACACCGAAAGAAGCACACCCTAGGACAGCAGACTGTCCCTTTCCCATAACAGAATAACTGAGCAAGGCTTGCTCCAAGGTACTGTAATACAGGGAGCAGACACCCATACTGCATAGAAGGACAGAGAGCAGGGGGAAGCAGCTGGAATATTTTGCCCCTCTCTCTTCTACTGGAAAACGCATAACCACAACTCCCCATGGGTGCAGCCCCTTAAGAGAGGAATAGATATCTTGGCAGAATAATCCAGCATTTTTAATCCAGATATGCTTTGAGCAAGGCTTTGGTGACACTGGGATGAAGAGCTGCAGCTGAACTCTACACTAACACTCCCCCCACCACTTCAGCCTTCTCCTGCCTGACTAAACGTGAAGATCTCCTAGGGCAGGCTGCCCAGCACGTCAGCCATGGCTCCCTGCCCAAGCATCCGGGAGCTGCAGCCCTTGCCCCACAGCTGGCAGCCAGGCGTGCTGCTGGGCCTGCCTCTGCACGCTGCCTCCAAAGCTGGATCGAGTACACGGCTTGGGCTCCACGGCCAGGCAAAGCATGTGACTTGTTGCAAGCAAGCTGGGTCATGGTTTGCTGCAAAAAGCGCGCCGTGCATTGCTAGGGAGAAATCCCAGCAAGGTGCTTGGGCAGGCAGGGGTTGCCCTATTTCTGTTTGGGGTTTCCTGGCCTGACAGAAAGGTTCCTGTGCTGAGAGAAGCTGCATGCATGTGGTAAGCTTGGTAGGTTACACTCTTGGGACCCCCGGCACACGAGGGGACCGTCTGCCCAGTACAGCCAGGGCACGTCAGCTGCACTTTGTGCAATCCAGGGTCCAGGATTTCCAAACACGCAGGTGACTGGACACAGCTGCTGTTTTGCTGGGATTGCTCAATGTCAGCTCAGGGTTACGGGTCTGTGCTCAGTGGATCTCGTCCAGGGAAAAGGTCAGAGGAATCCTCCCCTGCAGATGGCCTGCCAAGGATGGACTGAGCCTTGGTTTAGATGGAAACTTGCAACTAATTCAGCAGGGTGGTCTGCGTGTGGAATAGCTGGTCATTAATTTTGGCACAGCTTTCTTTATAGTAAAAATTTGCAGCCATCCAAACTCAAATGACATGAAAAGCTGGGAATTCCCCTGCCCCCAAACCTTTCTATCACAGTATAAAGTCACCTCTCTACACCATGGACCATCTAGGCTGGTTACAGCTCTTGGAACACATGTAGGGACACACTCCAGCCCCATGGTAATGCCAGTGCTTGGACACAGGCATCCATCCAGCCTGCAGAGTTACCTAGAAGGAGACACAGCTCCCAGGGTATGCTTTTGCTGTTTCAATCCCAATGATCTCCCTCTTCCTCCCAGCCCACTACCACCCTGGAGCAGCCAGCCATGTCCAGTCCTGGCTTCTGACAGCTGCCACTCTGATCACACAAGTTCCTGTGCAAAGTAGGTTTCTCAGTACACTGAACCCCTGTGTTTTGTTTGATTAGATTTAACAGCTTGGAGGTGATAAACCGGTCTGTTCCTAGAAGCCCTGCCACAGGAGCTGGCAGCCTCTACTGGCCACCAGAGACCGCTCTGCAGGAAGGGGCTGCCAGAAGTTACACAAGCAGGGAAGCCCCTGGCAGGAGATACTGCAACAACATCCTCAGCATCCAGGATGTGGCTACAGGTTCCAAGGCCACTCACCTCCATCAGCCCCAGCACGTTTACCTGTCAGGCACTGCAGCAGCCACACGTGTTCTCTGAACGCTTGCTCAATGTGAGAATCAAAGCTGTGCTTGGGGCCATCTGAGCTCCTGTGATTATACTGCAAAACAGAGGCCTCATCCTCGGAGTTGAGCAAACCCATCATTAATGCCAGGAATGATCAACCTTGGGCCCACATGGAGCCACTGAGCCATGGAGCTCACATTGCTCTCCGTGCTGCAATTGATTTGCCAGCCAGGCTATTGCAAGTTGTGTCAGCGTTACATGAAGAAAATGCTGAGTTACATGAAGAAAACAGCTCGTTGAGCAACAGGCTGAGTTTGACACTTAATAAGGCCACCCCCATCACCAGCCCAGAGGTCTTTCCAGTCTGGTGTGTTGTCTTCAGCCATGACCAGAACTGGAAAGGTTGGGATATAAATAACCTCACCATCACTTGGGCTCTTAGGCAGCTAGTAGTTCAGGCCTGTGCAGGGAGATGCTTCTGTCCATGTTGGTGTCTATCTTAACTACCCAACAGCAGAACTAAGAGCAATATAATCCAGACCCAGCTGGGGCTCATGCTGCAGGGCCTACAGAAGTGCATTCTGAAGTGCCACAGGAATACAGCAGCTATTTCATCCCAACTTCAAGAAAAAATACTTTCTGTCCAGTAGAGGAAATCAGCACTTGAGCATGGATCCCAAGAGAGATTTAAAACCCTAAATTGGGATGCTGATAGGCTGTGAAAGCCTGTATCCAGAGCCTGTACCCAAAGCCAGCACCTGAAAAGCCTGTGCTCATCAGCTCCATACCTCCTGCAGTATGTTCAACTCCCTAGTGGCTTCTCTCTTGGTTTGGAAGCCCCTGAACAGCCAGGGGTCTGCGTGGATGCATGCCTCACCCAAGGACAGAACCATTCAATGGGTCCACTCAAGGACTGCTGGATCTTTACTCCCCCCTGGCCAAGCAATCTAATCCCACACTCTTGCACTCTATCCCTGACCCTATGCCACTGTCCTGAATCTCTGGCATTAGGGAAGAAAAGGAGACAGCATGGCTCCTCTTCTCACTCTCTCTCCTATCTGGGGGTCAGGCCTCATTTCCATGGAAATGAAATATGCCTGGCAGCCTCTGCACTGCAGGTCAAGACACCCCTTGCTCATGTGGATTCCCTAGCTGGAAGTTTGTTAAATTCACCTGGCAGAGTGTTACCTTTGGCATATTTCAGGAAGAAAAGAGGAAGGCTGCGAAAGCCAGTGCTGTTCACACCAGACCTGAGGAAACAGCCAGCTCCAGCCGACTCAGGAGTCTGGATGGTAGGATAGGCAGATATTCTAGCAGAACCTGTGGCTAGTGCTTCCTGCTAACCTCCTTAGCTAACCAGCTGAGCACCTCTGCTTAGCACAGAGCTGGGTTGGTTTTGGCCCCTTGTGGAGAAGTGCAACACAGGACATGGCTTGCTCAGCCCCAGCTTTGCAGGTGGAAGAGCTGACGACCCTGGTCTGCCTGGCTGCCACAGCACTCATATCACAGCTGGCAGAGAGGATTGCATGAGCTTTCCCCTACTTCGGTTCAGACAGAACCAGCCCGGGTGCCTTAATTTAAATTAACCTGTGTAATTTGCCCTAAGCAAGCACAGGTAATTGCACTCTAATTATTCCACCAGCCAACTTGAGGTGGATCAACCTCCAGTGGGAGGGGTTAGTGAGAGCAGGGAGGCTGAAAACCTCTTCCAGAACTGGGTCTAGAAGAATGAAAGTCCTTGTTGCCCAAACCATGCAGGAAAACCCTCCTAGAAATCCACCAAATTGCCAGGGCAAGCAAGAGCAGCAAGTCTTCCTAGCAGCAGGCAAAGAGGCTTTTGCTGAGCCTAGAGGAAAGGAGAGGTGGAGCTTGTGCACTTTCCAAATAAAAAGACAGAGAAGGCCTTGAAGGCTTATCATGGGAATGAGCAAGAGAAGCCAGTAGGACTGCTTGGCAGCACAGAGCAGGTCGGAGGTAGGAGAGGGCCCCCTCAGCTGGGCAATCAAGGTCAGGAGGACAGCAGGGAGATAGATGTTGGCCATGCTGGGAGATGGGGCTGCCATGAGAAACTGTAAGGGAAAATGGCAATTTGCATGACCAAGTGCATGCCCTGTTGAAATAGAGAAAATAAAAAAATAATGAGGAGAGTCTGCTGGCTCTCAGTGCTTTACCATGGCAAGTGGAAGTGTCAGTGTTCAGCCCCCTGCGGGCGCTGGGGCCACCCAGCATCAGGGAGGAGAGGAGAGGAGAGGAGAGGAGAGGAGCAGCACAGCTGTCCGAGGGCACAGGTGTTGCCTCTGCTCACGTACAAGGACTCACCTTGAACACAGGCCTGGCTCCAGGTAGGCGGGCACGGAGCTCCAGGGCTGGCCGTGAGCCACAGGAGCCACAGCTGCCCTCAGCCTGCAAGGAAGCAAGGCTGGAGAGGAGGAGGTGGGGCACTGGAAAGGATGCCAGCTGCTTGGGGGAAGTGCAATCACTTAAACCTGCTGCTCTTACCTTGGGAAATTCCATGTTCCTTCCACAAATGAAATGTTCCTTTGGCAAGCTTGTTTTGGTGGGGTTCCTGCCTCCACCCAGGCTGTATAAACAAAACGAGTGCTGAAAGTAAAAGTACCTGTCCTGCACTATACTTCACTTCGTATGTTAACTGTGGTGTGACAGCCACCTTCCATCTCCTCAGTAACATGCACAGCTAAATCTTTGCGATGTGAGCAGCACATGCCATCCCACGTGGGGCCTCTGAGAGACAGCTGACATGTCCCAAATCACCTGCTGACTCCGCTCCCATGACCTGTTGCTGCTCATCAAGGAGAGCTTCAGCACTTCCACTCTATCTAAGCCACCAAGGCAAGTGTTTGAGCCGAGCTCTCTCCTCTGTTTCACGGACGCTTTATAGCATAGCTGAGCTGACAGTGCCCTTCTTTATTCAATTTCCTTTAAATGCAGAGAGCTACAGGGTGGATTTGCTGTGAAGTCACTGTAACTAGTAACATGCTGCACTGAACACAGGCACAGCAGAAGAGCTGTGAGGAGGAAGATCCAAATAGTGAAATGGGAGAGAGTCCCACTTTGAAGGGCCAAAATCAAATGCCAGTGTGGAGTTGCTATGAAGCAGCCAGACAAAACCTGGTTTTGAAAGTTACTACATGACATTGCCCACAACAGCTATGAAAACCCAGGAAAGCTGCTCAGTAAGGGTCAGGGTTGGGGGCAGAAACACAGAAACTGGCAGAAACTGAACGTGGGGAACAGCAATTGTCAGGCAGCCAAAGCAGATCAGGGCAGAGAGAGACGGACAAAGACTTTGCCTGAAATGGCTGTCATCACAGCAAAATTACACCTGGATCAAGCTGATGCAATTTCTACCTGGAGCTACTGGATTTCAGTATAAATGGGTGTGCCACACAGATAATTTAATTTTTTTAAAATTTTTTTGTTCATTTTCTTGCTTTTAGATGTTTGGGGTTTTTTTCAGAAGGTGGACTGTTTCCTATGGTAACTTGCAATGAAAAGCTCCTGTTCTTGCATTTGGAGGGAAGAGACTGGGGAGAAGGCAGGACTTCCTCTTGGGCTTGGGAACAGCCAGAAGGATCATCTTTCTGTCCTCACTCTCTTTTTTGGTTTTTTTTTGCTTTGAGTGTGGCTGGCTGCTGCAGGAGCTGGGGGAGCTGCTGCTGCAGCTCCCATGGAAGACTACAGCAGTGGAGCTGTGCCAGAGCCGGCACCAAGCCACTCGTTTGGCCTGGACTGTGGTTTTCTGGGGAATCACCCAGACCAAAGAAAACACAGTGCACCTGATGGCTCTTATTAAAGAGTTTCTCACTTCCCTAGTGCAGGCAGGCAGTGTCCTCTGCTGCTCTCTGTCTGAGCTGGGACCAAGCTGCCTGGCCAGGAGGAGGATGCTCCCATGCCTGCTGCACTGAGGTGTTTCCAGGCAGGTGAGGGGAAAATCACTCACAGCTTAAAAAGGCACATAGGGTGCCTTATGCCATTTTCTGGTTCATATGAACTTCCCTAAGGCTATTCTCATCCACTTTCATAGTGATTCAAGTGGAAAACACTGTTGGGACCCGAGTTCCACTGAGTGTACAGCCTCAGAGGGCCACATGCTGATTGGAAGGTCAGTGACAATCAGCTGTGCTCCCCATCCTAGTCCCCTGTAACCCCTCTGTAGCACTCTGCTGCTCTGAAGCACTGCAGCAGCAGAAGGTTTGGTCCATGAGCTGAGCTGAGCTGAGCCATCTTCCCCTAGTCCAAGTATCAGCTGGGATCTCCCCCACTCATTTGCCTGGAGGAGGAAACATTTGAGGATGTTTCCAACAAGCCTGCAGAACCTGGGTGGAAAACATACTCATCTGTAAGTCAGATTGGTTATTTAGAAAGAAGGATGAAAAACAATCCCATGGGAACTGCAGGATGGATGGTCTGCAGTCCTTATGTGAAAACAAGGCACATTCCTCCCATTTTTTCAGCCAGCTTTGCCTTGTGGCTGAACACAGCAAGAGACCTTGGCAACATAACATTTCCCTGGGCACATTTCCCCTCCCTTCCTTTTTTAAATCTGTTTTTGTTTGGTTGTTTGCCCTTTTTGTCCGTTTTTTCCTTCTGATTGGTTGTATGTGGCAACAGCTGCTTTAGGAGGAAAGTATTGCCATGGCCTCAGCATCCACTGGTTCAGCTTACTCAGCTCCTCCTCAGGGGGATTTCTAGAGGAAGGTAATCGGCACTGTGGCTAAAGCAGTTCCCTTCAGCAGTGAGCAAATAATCCCTGACCTCCAGAAGGGGGGCAAATGCACTTTGCTAGAATGAACTATTTCACACAATCCATGGTAATGCCTGGTCCCTGTCCTGCTGAAAGCAGGGGGAGGAGAACCAAGGCTTCCAGTCCGATGTGTTCGTAGCCCCTAATTCTCCAGGTCCTGTAGATGACTAATCAGGCTTTAGGGGGGTTTGTGGGATTTAAAGGGATTTTCCTCTTTGTGAAAATAATATTTCTACTAAAGTAAAAAACGCTGTTAAGTGCTGGTTGTACAGCACCTCTTCTCCATTTACATGTTGAGTTTGTTTTCCCTTGTTCCTTATCTGCTTAAAACCAAGAAAATTTTGGCCCAAGAAGTTTGGAATGTTGTGGGTTTTACAAGCTGCCTGTGCCCAGAGGCACTGTCTATTGTCCTGACAGAATGTTGGAGGACAAAAGGAGGATTCCTCCGTCCTCCTCGTACCAGAAGGGTCTCCTGGGGAGGCAAGTCCGCAGACTGTCATGAATGGAGCTGTACCGAGGGCTCTCCCTTTTTGTTGCTCAGAGGACACGGTGTGGTTGTGAGATGACAAAGGCACTGCGTTTCAGGAAGAAGAAAAGCGGAAGGAAACTGTGCAAGACAGGGAGTTCCCAGCCTGTGACACTGTCTTTAAACACGGTACTTTTGAATGGAGGAGAAGTCTGGGAACAGGGAAGCCAGGAGGGGGTTTTGGTACCTTTACTTCTCCTTGCTGAGCCAGTAGCTGAGATCCCAGTGGAGGCTGTGGCCGTGTCCCCACCGTGGGCAGCCCATGGCAATCACCAGGCAGGCCCGGGAGCCAGGCGGGATCCTGTAAGCTGCAAGACGCAGACAAACCATCTCCTGCCTCATTTGCTTCTGGACCACTCATCTTAGATCACCTGCAGGGAATTTTGCCATTATCTGCACTGTGGTATTTCAAACGCAATTAGGTTTGAGCTACAAGGTGGAAAGATGTCACTGCCCATCTGACCACAAGAGGTAAAAGCATACACCAGACCAGGCTAGTCCTACCAGAGGAAACCTCAATATTCACTGTTTGGCAGGGGAAAAAAAAAAAAGAAAAGGAAACCACACTGTCCCAGGCAGCTGCAAAGGCCGTGATAGTTCTCTGTGCTGAGCAGATACAGCTTGGCTGGGCTGCAGGAGAGTCACAGGCACTAGCACAGAAAATCTTCAGAGAGGGAAGGACTCTGAAAAGGCCGTGCATATTCGTGAAGATTTCTCCTGTATTTACAGGACCTGGAATCAAGCTCAACCCGGGGCTTGTTGAATGTTTGCCGGCAAGCAGCGCCGTGCAATTACCAAGCGTGGGAACTCCCTGCAGGGTGGAGCCCGGTGCCATAAATCTGTGAATAAAAACAAACCCAGCTTTTCCCTGCTGCTTTCAGGGTGGGCCTCGGAGCAGCTGGGGGTGGGGAAAATTACCTTAAAATGTTTCTCCCCCGGTTGGTAGAGGCGTAATTAACTGCTAAGTACATGGAAGTTGGGGGGGACAGAATTAGGCCTAGCAGTGATCTAACAAATTTCTAATTATCCTTATCCTGGTATTTTCTAATTTACTTGCAGCAGAACTTCTCATTATTTTTGTCTCCAAAAGAACTGTTCCATTCTCTCAGACCTAAAAATATGCCTGTGACCTGGGCATGAAAGGTTTTTAAAGACAACTGAAAATTGTTTGGTTGGTCAGTTTGCAGAGCCCACTCCCTGAACATGTTAAAAAATGGTTGGAATAATCATAATTTATAATGAAGAAGAGGAAAGAAGGAAGGAAGAGTGGCAATATTTCTCACTGTTAACAGTGGCAGAAGATCTTCAGAAACCACCTGAGTTGAGAGGCTGTAGCTGTAGGGGAGTTAACAAACCACCAAGTCCTATGGACCCCCCTGCTGCAGGGTGAGCAGCCAGGACTCAGGGACTGGTGGAGGTGTGTCCACCCCATTGCTATCATCGGTGAGACTGCATCATGCAAGGACATTTTCCATGAAAATTTCAAAGCACAGATCCAGGAGAAACTAGCCAGGCAGGTTCTGCTGCAACTATATTTAACGCTGTTGTGAATCCTCTCCCACAGCCCGTGGCAGAAGGCTGCTGAGAGCACAGCAGTGCTGGAGCTGGCTTCCCTTTCTAGCTCAGATATCCTCACATGACCCTGCTTACTGAGGACAATGCTGTTTTCTTTCCCAGCTCTAGAAACCACCACATGTGCAAAACCGAGTGCCCAGGTTTTGTTCAGTTATTGTAAATACTAGTTGTGTTAAACGCCTATCTTTCAGCATAGATGTACTTTGAGAGTTTTGCTGTATTTTATTTATTTATTTTCAACAGACCTGAAGGTAAATCCTAGTCAGAACATTATGGGAGGGCAGAAAACAACACACTAGCCAGCACAACTAGCCTGTCTCAGCAGCTCCACGTTATTTGTCAAGACCAGAGGGAGGGAGCTGGAGCCTTTCACCAGCTGGAGCAATTCC
This sequence comes from Daphoenositta chrysoptera, assembly GCA_013397915.1. Classification (NCBI taxonomy): domain Eukaryota; kingdom Metazoa; phylum Chordata; class Aves; order Passeriformes; genus Daphoenositta; species Daphoenositta chrysoptera. Next base: position 1,371,455 of record VZRO01001497.1, on the reverse strand, counting down.
AGGCAGCAACCACAGCTCTTAAATGCAGCGCTTTCAAACACCGGTTTTGCGCAAACTGAACGAAGCACATGCCTGAGGAGTTCCAGGCTCTTTGAATGGCTGTGAATGGGGCGGCACCTACAGAGTGGCTGAAGGACCATCTGCAGGGTTCTACTTCAGTGCTGGCGAGTGCCCTGAGCTAGCGATGTGCGTGATGTTGGCAAAAAACAATTGTTTATTCTCCTAGGAAACGATCCATCTGAAAATGTTTCAAATATCAACACAATCTAACCGTAGCAACCCACAGTATGTGGCACAACCAAAGCGATGGGTGTGCTTTTTGCACTCTTGACAGGATGACAAAACAGCAGCCTGTGCTAACTGGTTCCTACCCTACCTGTTTCCTTAAGATCTTATCCCTCTCCGTCCCACAAGCACTGGAGCCCATGCAACTGTGCGATGAGCCAGAGAGCTGAGCCAGACAAAAGTTAATTCTGCAGCAAAGGGATGGGTCCCGGCCCAGACGGGCTCTCTGAGCAGTGTCAGCTTGCAATCACACGGATGCCGGTGCTGGCACAAGGGCAGCGTGGGACCAAGCAGGGGCTGAAGGCAGCTCTTTCTGACTCTGTGGACCTGTGCCCTTGCCTGTTCAAGAGCCTAATGCCATGCACCTGAGCCTGGAAGCTCAAACAAGGCCCTTTGCCCACTCTGCACTCGCAGCACATCTTGGTCTTCGCAGCGCTTTTGAAAGCTCCGTGTTCCCTGCGGAGCTGGATTACAGCAGGTATCTATCCACACACGCTGATTCTTGTTACAAAGCACAAGTGTTCGTGTGCTCTTGTGGTATGTGTTTTGATTTGCTACCATAGTGGGAAAGCATCACACACTCCTTATTGTCTGTATTTGAAAGACTGTAACATCATTTTGCAAATATGTACTTCATCAACAGAAGCAGTTTCTCAATCGTCCTGCTGAATGCATTGCACATGCTTTTATTTATCGATATGTCCAGCATCAGTGAGCAGAAAAATCCATTCTATTCTCTTTTTCTCTATTAGTAACTAAATTCCCCTCTTGAAATTGGCCTTTCCTACTTCATTCATGTAATACAGACCACTTGTAATGCTACTTATCACTAATTTGTTTTGTTATCTTCCTTTTTTCAACAACCTTGTTCTCTGTTTCTTACCTGCATACCAGGACATTCACACCATCTGGGTCTGGTTTTTTTCTTCCCCCTCCAGACTTACTTTGCAGCCCATCTCTGTAACTCCTGGCTTTGAACTTGTGGATCATTAATGCACTTTATACAGATGTCCCCGGATGAACTACCTACACAAGAGCCCGGGTCTGTTTCCTGCGTTGGAGTGAGAAAGATGTAGGTGTCAGTGCAAGGTACTCAAAGTAGGAAAGAAAGTTTAAAAAATTACTTCCTGGTAAGTACTCTTGTCACCCATGGGATATAACTATTTTTGCACTTCCAAAGCCAATTCTATACTATTTTATACTTTATTTATTTGCTTTGTTACTAGGTAAGAGAGGTTAGTAATGGAAACTTCTCCTGGAGATAGAAATGGGAAACATCATCACCTAATCTTTTAATAAATATTCAACAAACATTTCATGTGTGCAGACACCCACACCAGGCACAGCAACCAGGAGCTACAGGCTGAAGAAAAATCCACTGGAGACTGAGGTTTCGGGCAACTTGCCACTACCTTGTGGCAAGTCAGGCAGTCTTCCTGGTCATCACTGAAAACCTCCTTTCTCTCCCATCCTTTCTGCTAACAGCTTTGACTCTAGCAATCCTCAGCCTGCTTCCTGCTACCTTCAGGGGCAGTGAGTAACTAAGCTAACCTGGTAGCCTATTTTCAAGGTTCACCACATCCTTAGATGAGAAACATTTTTTGGTTTTTTTCTGTCAGCAGGCATTTCCAAATACTGTTAACTGAAACTAGGCTAACATTCAATGCAAATACATTTCTTCACAAGGCCCTAAAGGTATGCAGGGCTACAAGTGGTTTAAGCGGCAGAGACAGAAAAGGAAAAGAAAGGCTGCCTGTCCCATTTGTGCTAAAACCCAGTGGATGGCAGCTGCTGTCCCCTCTGGCAGCCAACTTGCAGCAGGTTTTCTTGATACCTGGTTGAAAGTTCTGACTTCATGAATGACCTAACAGTGCACTGCCAGAGAGACCCCCTGCCCAGCCAACCATGCCAGCCTCCAGTTAGATTCCATGAAGGAGTTTTCTATGGATTCTGAGAACTAATATCCCATCTTTCACTGAAGAAAATATTTACTTCCAAGGCAGAATTTTGACTGTCACTCCTACCAGGTGTGCCACCAGTTTAACCAGACGCTGCTTATGGATCCTGTGCTGCACTGCCCCCTGTGCTGGTACTATTATTGCAGGACCAGCATCAAGGTTAAACCAGCATCCACACTGAGCTATTGCTCTGGCTGGGTTTGTTGTTTTGGTTTTTTTAAACATAAGCTTGTTTCCATATCAGATTCCCTGAATAGCCCTGGAAATTTCTGGGCTAAACAAAGGTTTCAGAAACAGAGGAACTGAGAAGGAGTTGCTGTAACAGCACTGTCCCCAAAGAAACCTTCCTCAGAGGAGATGGGAGAAGTCTTGATGCTGGCCAAGTGAAGGCTCGAGTCACCTGCTGACAAAGGCAAACACAACTCCGGTGAGCCAGGTGTCATCATACAGGTTTAAGTCAAAAACTAGCCAAGGGGATAATGAGCTATGGAAACTCCCGTTCCTTTGGTGATGCAGGCTGTGGTTTCACAGTGCCTTAATGCAGAGGCAGTGCAATCCCATTTCCCTCTTCCCTCTTTTACACCTGCACTACAGCCAGGTTGATCCTAGAGTAAGACGATTCAGGACACTTATGCAACAGAGAACTGAACCAAAACCCCCAATGTTTTCCATCAATTAAGTAAAGAGAATGGCTCTTTACAAACGTAAATAAACATCAGTGCTTGCTCAAGGAAGAGCTGGAAAAAAAACCAGGGAGATTGAGCACACCTGCAAACATCACAGCAACATTAAATGCCACTGAATGGCATCCCTATTCCTGCTCATGCAATCCCAGTCCATGCACATTCATGCCATTTTTCTCCATCAGCTAGCAAATTTGACTCTTCAACTTGAGAGAGGGTTGCTTTCTGGTCTAAGGAATCTCACAAAGGATTAAATACCTTCTGTTCACAACTCTCTATGCCACTGGGTGTCACAAGAGTCAGTTTTCTGGAAGAAGAAACAAACACAATTTGCTGGCAAAAAACTTGAAGTCTTGGCTTGTGTATGCTAATCTGCACTGCATACTATGCTGCTAAAGGCTCAGGTAGAAAACTTAATTCCAGAGGCTTGTGGTTCAATGCATGTATCAGCTAAGCCACGACGACAGGTAGAAGATGGCCATGTTGTGCATTTGCAGTGCCAGGAAGCTCAGCCAGGGCTGGCAGGTTCTAAAAAGAACCAGGAGAAAAACGCTATCCCCAAAAAGTGGAAGCACACACTACTTGGAAGATGACTCAATTTGCCAAGCAGTCAGCTGGATTTTGACTTAGTGATATGCTGGCTCTATTCATCAGGTTTATAGTGAAGTACATAGAGTTGCCATTTTTACCATTGCAGCACAGAATGTTCATAGAAGGTGACATGGGTAAGACTATTACTAGAGAAAAGATGACTGTGCTAAGAAAATCTTAGCAAAGAGCAGCAAATACTGCTAATAACTGCGGGTTTTGACAGTCACTTAAAAATGTAAGTTTATCTATATAGATATACTACAGAGGTTAAAATATTTCATGGGGTTTTCTAAAGTATAAGAACCACAATAAACAAACAAAGTTCAGACTATTTTAAACAGCTTTGCATAAGCATGTGATGATCCTTGTTTTAGTTTGGGCATGAGAGCTTCACTGTTCCAACAGATCTTGAACTACAGGATGTCTTGCATTGTTTCCAGGTTGTTTGGGTTACAGTAAAACAACAGAACAGAACAAATTGTTACTAGCAAGAACTGGCTGGAACAAGCTATGACAATTTAAAAATTCCCATCTGAAAAAGCAAAAATTCACTGATTACAAAATGAAAAGCAATGTCCCTACCGTTACTACCCTGGTAGTGTCACTTTTTTCCTAGAAGAAAACATGAATACTGTCATGAATATGCTTCACAAAACTTGATCCCATGACCCAATAAGGCTGCTGGTTTACAGAACTCAAAATAGCAGTCTTTTCTACTGTGGCAGGAAAAAAAAAATGGGAAAGTTATGTACTTTTTTTCTTCAGATGCTAGAAAATTACAGACCTAGTTCTTTCATCTTACTTCCAACAATGTGCTGAACCACAGTATTTCTTATTTGGTAAACCTGGACATTGATTTAATGCAAAACAAGACAGAGAAGGTAGAGAAGAAGGCTGCATATTATTCCATGTCATTAAAATTGTGATATATCCCTATCTGCTCCATCTGAACTCACCATCTTCCTCTGTCCTTAGACTGTCATCAGCTTTACAGTGAAAAGGCAGGGCCAAACACTGTGCATCACACAGGACCATATACTGCTCTTAAGACATATCTGAAATCCTACAGAGGTTCACTACTGCCTGCCTTAGCATGATTGTTACATGTTAAGAGAGGGTCTTGTGAGTGGAGATTGGCCACAGTGACCACAAAAAGATCAAGTCTAAAATCTGTGTTGACAGGAGGAAAAGCACCAGCAAAACTTCAACTCTAGACATGAGGAGAGCAGACTTCAGACTGCTCAGGAAACAAGTTAGTAAGGTCCCCTGGAAAACGCTTTTGAACACCTAAAGGACACAGTCATTGGTCACAGCCAGCACAGCTTCATGAAGGAAAAGTCCTGCTTGCCACACCTGATTTCCTTTTATGACCAGGTAACCCACCCAGCTGATCAGGGGAAGCCAGTTGATGTAATCCTTTTGGATTTCAGTAAAGCTTTTGATACTGTCTCTCACAGGATCCTTCTGGACAAAATGTCCAGCACAGCTGGATAAACACATCATGGGATGGGTGAGCAACTGGCTCCCCACTGAGCTACTTCTGTGTATAATACATGCCATTACTGTCCTTGGGGCCCCATTTTTGCGGAGGGAGGGAGGTTAGTAGTAAGAAACCCAGATGATTTTCGGAGTTCAACAAATACTGATTTCCCTAAGCTGACTGCATGTACTTGGGATTTGCATCTTTACACTACACCGCGATAAGAACACTGGTATTGTAGTGTGGACAGTTAGAAGGCTGTGCAGAGCCAGTCCAAATTTAGTACAGGTAACACTGCTGTGGGTCTGGTATGCAAATAAAACTTGATCCTATTCCTGTCTAACTACTTGTGCATTCACACTGGAACTGCATCTGCCAGTTTTCTGCACTGGCACAACAAACCACAAACACTTGGAGCAATCCCAAGTTTGGTATCACTCTTGATAAGCTCTACCCAAACTAGAAGCACCAGGATTGTACCACACATACTCCAGTTTCTTTGGAAGTGCCAGGTTTGGAACAGTAGGTGATACCAGGTAGAGCTCAGCACTGGCCACAGCTGTAGAGCTTGGTTGCAGGTGATGTCTGCTCCAGGGAGTGAAGAATGTAATTATGTGTTACGTGTAATACACGGGGGTTTCCCATTCGGTCAGGTATCCCCACCTGCATAGCTGCCTTATCTTCAGTAACAAAAAGCTTTGACTAAAAAAGAAAAATCCCCATTCTTAGTATGAAAAGAGAACAATCAATTTTCTCTACAGGGCAAAATACTATCAAAAATGCCATTTTAATTGCTGCAACTTAAACTTTGCTTATAAAAAAAAGGCAATGTTCACAGTTAGTGTATTGTAGACACCTTATTTCATCATGTCTGAACACAAGATGGGATATTCTGCATTGCAAAACAGGCAAGGTATGAACAAACACCCGCTGCTCTCAGAACCACCACCTGAGTTAAACAATCCCATACAAGCTCCAAAATTTAGAATTAAAGGACTTGCAGGGAATTTTGATACTGAGTACTATGCAAACATGCTCTAGTCATATGGATCCCCGATTGCCATCTTCTCTTTTTGTTCAAGAAGTCATTAGTGAAGTTTTCTATGTATTATTAAAGCTGATCAAGAACAAACTATGAGTGGATGATATTTTGTGGCAGACTAAATCATTACCTAAGCTTACTCAAATTCCAGGTTGTTATATAACTGGAGTATTAGGAAGAAAGGCCCTAGGGGTTTTCAGAAACTCAGCCATCACGGCAGCTGAAACAACACAGACCTTTCTAAATGTGCCAGTAGTTGCACAAATGTGCCAATCATTGCACAAACCCACACAGAATTCTCAGATAACCAACCCAAAACCAGAAGCAGGGGTGCTTATCTTATCATCTACAGTACACTATCTGACATGAGGGAAGCTGAAATTTGGAGGCACGAATGGAAATCCAAGTAGCTTTGTGAAGTCAACAATTGACTATACATCCGAATCTCCTCAACTCAGTTATCACATAAGGTTAGCATTATCTTTTATTAAAGCCACCAAACACAGAATTGCATCTTCTTTACTACAATGAACTTGAAAAATACACATTCAAGGGGCTTTAACTGTAAAGCACAAAGAAAAAAATTAACTAGTCTCAGTTTCTGATAACTTATGAGGCCTTTCCCAACTGCCTTGAAAAAAATCAAAGAAATTTTTGGAATAATTAAAGCCAATATGGGAAAAGCACAGCAGAGGAACGAAGGTAAGGAGTTAAGTTACATTAGGCTGGCATTCTTTCAAGGAGACTCGTGTGCAACAGTAAAACTGCCTGGTAATCTTCCCTTTCTCCTCAGTGCCTCCTCCCTCACAACTTCATCATCTCCCTATTTACTGCTGAGGCTTGAACCTCCTCAATTGAAGCAAAACAAAAAGGCATTTTTCTTCACTGAAGTTTTTGCAGTCTCATCTCCAAACCCAAAACCTCTGAAGGAGCAAGGGGAATTGCTTCCCAGAGACATTGCTGTTGATGGACTATTGGCCCCATCTAGCCCCAACATAGTTTCTGGCACTGCCCAAAGCCTCAAAACCTGGTAGGTGACTAACAGCCAAGATCCCAAAGTACACTACATATAGAATATTTTCCCTAAATAAATGTCAGCTTCAGAGCTGTTTAATTATAGAAGACATCTCTTAAATGCACTACATGCACCCCCAATAAATTAGTCCGAAGGACTGGACTGGGACTCACATCTCAAGCTTTTTCCTTCAGCTTTTCCCCTGTATCCTCATATAAACCTGAGTAAATAAGGTCTTCCTAACCTCCCCACAATTAAACCAGTCATGTTGTAAGGCTTTCAACATGAGGCCACAGAGAGAATGAATGTGAATGTAAGAATTATCTCAAGACACACACACCACAAAAACTGATACTAACTTTACACGAGGAGCCAAATAGCTCAGATGAAAAATGCAGCTCAGAGTATAAAATTTCTTTTAAAATACAATTAAAAGGCAAGCAAGTATCACAGAAACACTAAAAGTTATCAAGCTATTTGATGACAATTTCATACAATTGGAAGTTTAAAAATAACATTAAAAGGAGACACCAAGAATTTCAAAAACCTCTGTTTTATTTGTACAGAGTAAAATACATCATATAGCGAACACCAGTTTCCATCCATAATCTAAAACCATTATTGTTTTCTTTTCACCAAGCATCCTGGCCAGATGCACAGACAATGGAAACAGGAATGCTAATTAGTCTCTCTCTGCCAGAGCTACAAGGTGCACATCAATCTCTGCTTCTGTAAGGATCCTGAAAGAACAAAAAGAAATCTTAAACAGCTTAAATTATTCTTCCCCTTAAGCTCCAATATTACAAGCTAATATCTATACAAATAAGTTTTACAGCAATGCATCTTCCTGCCCTTTAAAGCCATGCTGCCAGGGCCACAGGCTGACGTTCCAATTATTTTGAAAAATAAAGGAAGAATCAAAGGCACTAGAGAGCAAGGAGGTAACAAATGATAGAAAAAGAACAGGTAATTCTTCATGAATAAGGCATTTGCAAGCTGAGACCTAGTGAGAAGGTAGCCCTTGACCCTTGAGTGGCAGTAGGAAAGGGGTCATGCAGCTCCTGTGTGCTTTCTCACAAACACTGTGCTGGTCTGTTGTCCTCAGCATGCACCACCAAATGCAAAACCACCCATCATCACCGTGTCAACCTTAAAAACGCTAGGAAGGAAGCACTTAACAGACTGAACCTGTAGACCCCAAAGGTTTGAAGCCTCTCTTCAATCCCCACTTACCAAGTAGTTAGACTAAAGTAACAGAGGACTTTGTTCCCCATTTAACTGTTCCTCTCTTTTTTTCTTTTTAAATAAAAAACCTCAAAAAATCCAATGAAAGACTAAAGCAGAAATAACTGAATCCCTCTGCAGCAAGCCAGTCTTACCTAAATTTTAGGTAAGCCACACCTGGAGGGTTCTTTTGCATTATAAAAAATCCCCAAAACTTTTTCTCCTGCATTTCATGCACACTTCTGCAGCTATACACTGTTGTGAGAAGGCTGTCATGTACACTGAATCCCACGTGAAGCCTTCCTGCCCTCAGCAGGAAGACTTCCAGGTGTCGTCTTGATACATTTGGCCAACTAATCTTGGTGCACACAGTGCACTGCAGGCAATAATGGAGGAGGGAAGAAATAGCAGGTGCCCTGCTCTCATGCTAGATGGGAATGCAGTATACTCAGGAAGTAAACAGTTCAGCCATTTTCAAATCACCAGTGACTTTTTAAATCCATGATCTTAAAATCTTAGCAAATTTAAATACAGTATTTCAAACCATACAAATCCATAATCTATTAACTACGTATTTTAGATGTTCAAAAATGCTAACAATTTAAAGATGAGCAAGAATAATTTAAAGATTCGATTTAGAAAAGGATGAAAGAATTTAAGGGACTTGTAAATTTTCCATAACATAAACCAGACTTTACTGCATTAGTTAGCATGACTATGATTTGGAAGTGGACTCCAGATACCAGTACTATGAACAATTTTTATGCTTCTAAGCACAAAAACACTTCTAGACCAGATGTAACTACATTTTAATCATCACAGAAAGCAATACCCTTTTAAGAAATGAAAGAGAACACTTTTCCCTACTAAATCACTTAACCATGTCACACATTTTAAAACTGCAGGGTTTTTTTTACACAATGTTTTCCACTCCTACACATTTTGAAGAATTACAAGTAAAAAAACTCTTCAAAACTTCAACCTCTGAAATTTCTCTCTTTTTCTCGATTTGCTAATACATAAGAAGGTAACACTAATTGCACATAACCAAAGAAACACACCAAGTTTTATCAGCACTGATCACTTACCTGAACTTAGGATTTTCCACTGTGACTACACCAACTTCTATTTCTGAAGGTTTGAAATCGATGGATAGTACAGTAGACAGGCATGTTATTGCTGTCTGCAAGATAACAAAACCCCCTTTCATTAAAAAGAAAGCACTAAGGCTTTTTTTCTTAATAGACATAACACTAACAACTACCCTTCCGTCTGGTTTAAAGTTATTTCCTTTCACTTCAAAATCTCAGCTTAGAAGTTCCAAATAGTTTCCCCTTGCTACATAATACAGTCCCTCTCCAGTCCTTTCCCTAAAAAAAACCATCTACAAAAAGCAAAGGGACATGTTTTCATAGCAGAAAAAACACAACAAAACCAAAACCTTTTATGATGCAAAGAGACTGTCTGAAATGCCTTCTAATATGAAGATTGTTTTAAATGTCACTAAAAGTTAAGTCATATTGGTATCCCCAAAGTCGAGCACTGTGGTAACCAAACACTGGCTACAATGGGAGTGCTACAATTACAGAATCTGCTTCAGCTAACATAAAGCAAAAAAATCAGATTAGATAACTATTCAAACACTTGCAGAATACTTTCAAACGATTTTCTGGTTGGAATAGCTATATATGCTCTGGCAGCAATACAGAACGGTAGGAGAAGAGGAAATGCCTAACTGCATTTCTCCACATTGCAAGCCTACATGCAGCATATTCATTAAAAATACTTTTAACAAATTTTCATTTCCTTCTGCTGGCCTACCTCTACTGTTTGTTCATATGTCCAGTCAAATTTCTTCTTTACTTTCTTTTCAAGAAAACTGGTCGACTCTGTCTGTTTAACTCCTGCAGCTGTGGCCTTGAATCCACAATAGTAACCTGCTGGATCACACTTGTATACCTGAGGGCCATGTTCTTCATCAATACCAATCAAAATCATACCTTGAAGAGAAAAGTTGTTAATTTATTTACTTCCCCAACTTTAGCAATTTAATTCAACTGAAGAACAGAATGGATACCCCTCTCTGCAAAAAAACATGCACGCACAGCAGTTCATCTTTGGGCATCAGTCCTGTACCTGGAGCTGTGATTTCCTTTTTATCCCTAATTTGCCATTTCTTACCAACATCTCATTACCAGGTCTGCAACTCAGTTTAGCAGAAGATGTGTTTCTGTCATTCCCAAAGAAGGCTACTCATTAAATATACAGATGTTTTTGCCATGCTCAGTGTGTAGAGAACCACAGAGTCAGGAAATACAACAGTTTAATCCTGATACAAAGTTTACCCAGCCGCAGCTCACATCACATTGTGTTATATGACACACAAAAGTGTAAAGTGTTCTATTACCAAGCAACTTCACAAACATGCTGAAACTAATGGAAATATTAAAAGAACACATTTATATTTCTTGTTTGTAATCCTGAAAAACACTGCATTACATACCTTTTCCTCTTTGAATTAAAAAAATCTGAAATGAAAAGTGGAATCATCAGGACATAACTGAGTCTTTGGAGACCATCTGACTACGACGTGCTTTGAAGCTGGGTAGTTTTCAAGTAACACAAACTGACAATGTCACTGAGATGCACCTGTGTTCACCCTCACTTCTTGATTTACAACTGCATTGTCTCAATAAGCATATTAAAAGAATAAGTCAAAAGCAATACTTGCAATAAAAACCCAAAACAGAACGAGGTCATGGTTTTCAATTATTTTCACTTTACACTCATGTAACTTTTAACCAGTAGTTAGAGCTGATAAACTTCGGAGCAGCTATTACTACAACAAAAATAAAATCCCCTCATATTTTCAAAAAAGGCTAAGGGAAGTTAAGAAAAATATATTTTTATTCATGTATTTAAAAAAAGAAATTTCCAGTAATATCAAGGCATGGGAAATGCCAACGGAGGAAAGAAAAAATCCTTCCTGAAAATTACAAGCACACAAGCCATAGGAAAATTGCCCCATCATGGAAACTGTGGTGTAACCCTGAATGTTGCTTCTTTAGTGAGAAGTCTTAGTGCCTACTATGATTACAAGAAGTGATTCATCAATTCTGAAACTATGCTCCTTAAAAGAAAAAAAAAAAACCAGCACCACAATCCAACCAATCAAAAAGAAACCCAGACAGAATGTTTAATGAAAAAGTAATTGAGGAAACCCGTTAAGTCTTTTACCTCAGTTCCTGAACAGCCTAACAGCATAGTTATAATTTGCTTACAGCCAAATGTAAGAGAAAAAACAAGTCAGAACCAACCGCACAACACACAGATGACCAGGAATATCTACAAAAAATTATTCAACACACAACTTTTTTTTTTAAGCTGTATTTGCTGTTATAAAACAAGACATGTAGAAATATTTGCAAGGGAAATATTTTTAGGGACTTTTTCTCTACATTATATATATGATGGCTAAGTTAGGATCAAAAATTATGCAAATCTGTCCTTTACATACTACTTAGATAAAAAAGCCACAAAACCTGCACAGGGATAATTGCACTCTGCATCTCTGTCTTTTAACAGTGATGTTTATCCAGACCCAGTGTATTGGGCTTGCATGGCAAGGTTTTGGTAGTGAGGGGGCTACAGGGCTGGCTTCTGTGAGAAGCTGCCAGAAGCTTCCCCTATGTCTGAAGGAGCCAAAGCCAGCTGGCTCCAAGACCAACCTGCTGCTGGCTGAGGCCAAGCCCATCCACAATGGTGGTATAGTGCCTCTGGGATAATGTATTTAAGAAATAAAAACGAAGGAAATTGCAGACAAAGAAGAGAGGAGTGAGAATATGTGAGAGAACAACTCTGCAGACACTGAGGCAAATGAAGGAGGGAAGGAGCTGCCCGAGCTGAGATTCCCCTGCAGCCTGTGGAGAAGACCATGGTGAGGCAGCTGTGCCCCTGCAGCCCATGGACACCCACGATGGAGAGACATCCCCCTGCAGCCACTGGAGGAGCCCACGCTGGAGCACTTGGATGCCTGAAGGAGGCTGTGGCCCCATGTGAAGCCTGTGCTGGGGCAGGCTCCTGGCAGGACCTGTGGTGCTGTGGAGAAAGGAGCTCACACTGGAGCAGTCTGTTCCTGAAGGACTGCACCCCACACAAGGTGGGGGCTCCTCGCTGGAGCAGTTTGTGAAGAACTGCAGCCTGTGGGAAGGACTCCCTTTGGAGAAGTTTATGGAGGACTGGCTCCCGTGGGAGACACATTGAAGCAGGGGAAGAGTGTGAGGAGTCCTCCCCCCGAGGAGTAGAGGCAGAAACAAAGTGCAACAAACTGACCACAGACCCCCCTTCCCATCTCCCTGTGCCACTGTGGGAGAGGTAGAGAATCAGGAATTACGTTGGACCTGTGAAGGAGGCAGCAGGAAGGTGTTTTGAAGATTTGGTTTTACTGCTCAGTATCCTATTTGCTTGTTAATAAATTCAATTAATTTCCCCAAGGTGAGTCTGTTTCGCCCATGGTGGTAATTGGTGAGTGATCCCTCCCTGTCCTTATCTTGACCCACAAGCCTTTCATGGTATTTTTACTTTTCCATGTCCAGCTGAGGAAGGGAGCAATGGAGAGGCTTTGGCAGACACTTGGCATCCATCCAGGGTCAAACCAGCACAAGCAGACAGGGTTATAAGGAGCATCTCCTGCTCACAGACATCACTGCACTGCAAACAGACCAGGCCCCAAAGACTAAGGTGAAATAGTATCAGAGAGGCTACATCATCTCAAATGCTGAGTCAATGGTAAAATCATGGCTCCAATTCAAGACTTACAACACTGCTCTCTCATTCAGCTGTTCATCCCTCTTACTCCCTCAGTTACTCATTTTGAAAGTGGTTGAAAATTTCTTATATACAAATTTGCAAACTTAGACAAGAAACAGAAAAGATAATTTTCATACACTATACTTACAACAACCAAGGGGCCTCATTTCAGCATTCTGTGTATAAACCTGAGAAATATCTGCAATCCTTTTACACAGCATATCCACAGGGATGTCATATCCATACTTGTACTTCCAGTTAGCAGCCTCATAGCGGGCTCTCTGCACCTGGGATCTGCTGTCAGCTGGACAGAAAGAACTAACATTAATTTCACTGCACATGTACCACGTTTATTTCTAGCACTGCCTGAGAATAAAAATTCCAGGTCCAACTTTACATTGTCTTTAAATATACCCATTAGAACTAGGTAAGTTCTCCAAAACCAGACTGAGTGGAACAAATCTCCTAGAGCACTTGTTTATTTTATATGATGTAATGCTTGTGAACTACATTAAAAATCTGACATAATTTAGATACTTAAAAAAGGTGGTGAATTAAATACCTGTCATTCCTGTCATCACACAACCAATATTTTCAGTAATCTTGAATAAATGAGTCACTGTGTTGGAATCCAGTAACTTGTCCTAAAGAAGAAACAGAAATAATGCAATAGCAAACACTGTCCTTGAAGTACAAAGAAAAAAGACAAAAAAAAAACCCCAAATAACAAAACAAAAAAACCAAAAAAAAAACCCCAAAAAAACCACCAAAACCCAAAGATAAACTCTGAATCCTCTGTTTTTTACAGAAGAGCCCAAAAGGACCCATAACAGCCAAAAACTGTCTTTCAGGCTTTCCACTTTTTACTGCTGTAGGCATGAGAAGGAAGAAAGTGGAGAATGGGGAAGATTAAAACCACAGTATCTGGAGAAGGATAACAGCAAGAACATGATCAACAGCACAGTACTTTTCCCTCTGAAGCAGCTTTGAGAACCCACATACAACAGCTTGCTCTCTTATCGCATGCTGGCCTTCAAACATAAAAGAATTTCCCCCCTTTGTCAACAGTGCACCATCACTGAGCTGAAACATTCATGAAAACCTGTTCTACATGCTACTGATATAACATTTTCTCAGCAGGAATTAAAGAAATCAGGGAACTGGTTATGGACAACTCAGCCCTTACAAGCCAGAGCAACGAATGCATGCTCAATACAGCAGGATGAACTTATATTTTAGTTTTATCCCTTCAACAATTACAGAAAAAACCAATATTGCAGTACTTAGTGAGACAATGTACAGTTGAGCACTACATGGAGCTAGAACTTGTAATGAGCAGAATGATAATTAGATATTCAGTTCAAACAGCTATATATGTCAGTGCTAATAAGCATAGTAACAATATTGCTGAGTCTCACCCCCACCTTTTTTCTCCTCTCCTTCCCCACCTTCCCTCAAAACCAGACTACTTACAGGTACTTTCTTCTGTGTTACAATTACTGCAGAATCTTTCCCACGAACAGCTACAGAAGTAAGTCCACCTTGGTTTATGGCCTTAAACGCATATTCTATAAAAAAATATATAAATGTTAGTAAAAAACTTGTGTCAGAGACAGTAGTGCAATAAACTCTGACACACCTTCCCCCAACACACGAATCTCACCAATTTAGGGCATTTTTAATACTTTAATACTTGTGCAATACTTTGTGTCCTTAAGGTCTTCAGTACAATGACTTCTACTCTCTTCACAAAACCACTGTCACTGCTTCATTCAAATGTTTCTTATAATTTGATTTTTTGTTCAGTTCAAGCTTAACAATATCAGAGTAAGTTTTAGAACAAAAAGGCTATTCTGAACTTGATCAAAATTGTCCAACCTTAATCTACACTAACCATAAATTCTGACAGAAGAATTTTTGACACGAAGTTTAGTATTTTAAAGGATATAAGCTTCTTTTCTAAGTTTTTACTGATATAGATGGAAACTGATATGATGACACAGCAGGCACAGGAGACAAGTTTTAACCTTACTGTCATATTTTCTGACTTGACATTCAAACACTGCCATGCTTTTATTCACCTTTTATAATGAAGGCTACAAAAATGTCAACTAAACAGTGTTATTCATGTAAGTACAACGGATTGAGAAGCAAACACTGAGGTAACAATCATGAAATGATCCATGAAATAAATTTCCCTTGACTAATGGTTTCAAAACCCATACGAAAAACAACTCTAAAAACTTTATCTGGCAATATTTGATAAACATTCAGAACTTCCTAATATCTGGCTGAGTGGCAAGTTTCAGACAGCAGCTAAATGTAGGTGAATTTTTTTGTTAACTATGCACTTGAACCCAGAATTTAGAACATGTCTACAAACAGCATAGTAAATTGCTAAAACTATCTTAAAATAATGGGAGCAAGAAACTTGGCTGTTTTAAAAGCTGCACTCAGATCCATGGAAGAGACTGCACAACAGAAGAGTGATAATCTGAAGATGAAAAAAAGTCAAATCCTGCATCTTAATATTCAATCTGCTGAGTCAGTGTTACGAAGGGCTCATTGTTCTGTATTTATGGCACAGTATTTACTACTCTCTGACATCAGAGCATTTACTGGTTACCCAAATGTTCCATAAAGAATGTTCTCCCTTTCCCTCTGTACAGCTCTGCTCACCTGGGATGATCAGTGCCAGCCTGCAGCAAAGCACAAAACCCAGTGAGACATGAGCCAGCACTGCCTGCAAACTGGTCATGCTTGAAGCCCCAGGCACAGGCTTTGCAACACTTCTCTATTTATCTGTACAAACACCTGAAGGGAGGGTGTGAAGCAGATGGACAGAACCAGCCTTTTTTCAGTGATGCCCAGTGACAGGACCGAATCAGAGGCGACTGGAACGAAATGAAACACAGGAGGGTCCACATAACACCTGAAAATGTTTTTACTGTGCTGGTGACTGAGCACTGGCACAGGTTACCTGCACTACTCACAACCCATCTGGACACAGTCCTGGGCATCCAGCTCCAGGTGGGCCTCCTTGGGCAGGGCCTTGGGGCCTGATCATCTCCAGAGGTCCCTCCTAATCTCAGCCATTCGGTGGGTCTGTGACACTTAGGGGGCAGCAGGAATAGGTTTTTGCTCACAACTACCAACAACCAAACTCGATAAACTGCAGTCCCTTCTGGCCATCAGGTACTATTATCACCTCCACTGCTCCGTTTTCAAAAAAATGTGCCGAAAGGTGAAGTGGCTCTTACAGTGTAACAAATCCAAGTTGCTAGTGCTGTTTTAAGTCTGTTTACCGCTATGAAAGTTTTTCAGTAGCACTGCAGACATTCTCTCCGAAAACAGCAGCCCCTTGCAGTTCCCTAAATACATCACAACAGTCAGAAATTTGACTGTAGTAATTTTCTTCACCTCCCAAAACTCCACTTAGAAGAAACATCACCTTTAAATATTGAAACTAATAGGTATCAGGAGAACACTGATGCTCTGAGGGATTTTAACCACAGTTATATGAAATAAATGTTAAGTTTTCTAATATGAGATCACTTCAAAGGCACATGAGTTTTCTGAGCTTTGGAAGCAGAAGACAGACCTAAGACAAAGTATAGGCATTTCAGTCCAATATCACTCTGCTGGAAATCTCTGTTCCCATACTGCCAAGTTCCAGAAAAACCTCAAGTTTTAAGACAGTCTTAAAGCAGCACATGTCCATGCTCATCCCTGATAGCCCCTAGCTAATCTTAATCCAGCACAGGGACAAAGATAAAACAAAACCACCTATATCTGGACATTGGATTGCAAGCAAACATGAGATTTCTACCCATGCTGTGACTAGATGCTGGCAAACAGAGACTCCCGTGTGGCACCTTGTCTGAGTTACCAGCCTGTCTGTGGGTAAAGTGAGGTCATTCTTGCTTGAAGTTAACTATGCACATCTACATATCCTTCTTCCTATAGCACATAGGTACTTAAAATAGCTTTAGTACAGCTTCTGACTGTGCAGAAGCTCTCAAACACACACACAGATATTAGTTTCTAAGACACTGTTAAGAGGTATGGAGGTCCTACACATTTCTCATACATTAACCTAATGGCTAAATATATCCCAGAGGGAGAAACCCAAGGCTTGGTTTCTTCTCTGCCACAGAATGCAGAAACCATTCCCAACAAGTAGTACTGAGACAGAGACAGTGAAAAGTGCTGCAGACCAACCAGCCTGCTTTAATGGCAGCGGAAGGTTGGAGCCCAGGACTCTTCTGTGAGATAACCAGAGACACCCTGCATGAGGAAGCCCTGTCCCCACCACCCCTATGTGTGAGGCTCACCACACAAGCTGCTTGCAAGCATTATACATGCTCCAGATATAAGACAGCACCCATATGTAGGTATCTAGCACAGGTAATTTTCTGTTTGTGTACAGACTTCTACACAGGCACCTTCCTAATTCTTCCTTGCAGAAAGGACTGCTCCAGACTGGGCCACTTGCCCATGAGGCCTAATCCACACAGGCTTCTTCCTGAGAAAAACTCAAGGGCAGTCACAAAAAAACCTATATGGCTGCCACGGGCAATTCATGCAATCTGATTCCAGCAAGCTTCTTTCCTGGAGAACAAACAGATGTAAGGACATAACATAAAGTGGATGTGCAGTGAAGCCACTGCAGCTGGGGAAGAGAGCATCAGGATGATGCTGTAAAACAGTTCATCTGTCCCTGTGGTGAAGATCCTCCAGGAACACTCTCAAATTACTGTCCTGCCAGACCGTGAGCTGACTGTGCTGTCACCAAGTATCCTACACAAGGAGCACCAGGATGTGCTTCCGTACAACCTGGAGCACTGCAAAAATAGGAATAAGAGAATCAGAGGCCTACAGAAGAAGCTGAAGCTTGGCTTCAGATTGTTCCAAGGAACCGGAAAACACAGGACGGCTGCTGCTATCTCACAGGCCACACTGTGCAGGACACACGGCATTCGTGTCACAAGAAAGCGCATGAGTAACACCCAAGAACTGACTGTGTCACTCTGGCATGCAGGGTTTGAGGCAGTTCAAATCCCATTTCAAACAGCTATCATAGTTCTCAGATCCCAAAACGCAGCGCTCCGAGGCTTGGCAAGATTCACTGAAAGAAACACGTAAGGGGGAACAAACGCCTCTGGATAGCTGCGAGTTTGGTCTCCAAGCATCTGAAATCGAACACCGAGGGCTCAGAGGAGGTCCCTCCCCGTGGCAGGGGACACTCTAAGAGCCCACCCTGCTCCAAGTTTTCCATATCTCATGCCAGGACCCCTTCCCCGGGCCCCACGCGGCACGACCGGGACCGCCGCTGCTCCGCGCTCCCACCAGGCTCTCTCTCCCCCACACACCGCGGGACCAGGCCAGGCGGGAACCGAGACTCCCGGCCCACGAGAGGCGCCGCGTCTCCCCCTCCGCACGGGCTGCCGGAGCTTTCCCGAGCCGGCCGCAGCCCCGCTCGGCGAGGAGCGGCGGGGCG
>VZRO01001497.1:1276741-1352714 GCA_013397915.1 Daphoenositta chrysoptera | reverse complement strand
GCCGCGCCCGGCACTGCGCATGCCCGAGCCCGCGGCCGCCGCGAGGGGAGGCGGCGCGCGGGGCGGAACGCGGGGCTCGGGTCCCGCTCCTGGTTCATGCGGGCCCGAGAGCCCGGCGGGCACGCCTCGGCCAATGCGCACGGAAACAGCGGGAAACGGCATCCATCTGCACGGGATAAAAGAAAACAAAACCCCTCCCAAAATTCCAGACGGAGAATTTCCACGCGTTCTCTTCGATGAGAATAATTTTAAAGCAAATGCTTCAAAAAGCTTTTTTGAGATATTCATAATTGTTGCCGCAGCTGCGTTATAGTGCGATGTTGAAAAGACTTTTTATCGGTGTCCAGTACAAAGGGAAATTCCCCAAATTTAAACTCGTGAATATATGTTCTCTTTGCCTTTCAACATCTCGGAATTCCCCTACTCTTTGTTAAAAGAAGGCGTTTTTTAAAAGTTGGTCATTAAAAGAGTTGGAAAAGCCTCCTTCTGGTACCCACACCTCTATTTTAAAATAATTATGTTAAAAACGAAGTCCAGTCACCTGCTAAATTTAAAGGTTTTTAATAAAGAAGAACAATAAGGGACAAAAGATAGAGCAAAAGGATTACAGCATCCAGCTGATGCTGGGTACCCTTGGCACAGAGCCAAGAGCACAACTGCCCTAGTGAGACATTCTCTTTATATACATTTCTATTGCATCAGCCTGTTACATAGTCATAGGCAAATATGTATATTCATACTTCTTCTCGAAAAACACATGGCCTTTTAAGGGATGTGAAGAATTCCTCCGTATGTTGATTCTTAGAAGATTTGTAGGTAGAGATGTCCGGTAACAGGAATCTGTTACATCGTGCTTATCTGAGATTGTCACTTTTGTGTTTATTTGAGATTGTCCTGGGGCTGGAGTTATTACCTCTGTGTTTCCTGGGGTCTGGAGTTATCCTTTCTGTGTATATCTGAGATTGTCCTTGGGGCTGGAGTTATTACTTCCTAAAGCTGAAGTCATCACATCTGTGCTTATCTAGTTAAGCTTATAGTTTGTTAGTTGCATTTCAACATATTTTTGGTTAGCTATTTTTCAACTATTTCTAGTGTAAAACAAAAGAAAAAGCATTTAATAATGGTTACATTTCTACAACGTAAGGGTTAATATTATACACATAACATTCATTATTTGCGAAAAGCCAACACAATAATATGTATTTATAACAATTAGGTGAGCTTATTCTTTGTTGAAATACCAGAATAAAGGTGGATTTTGTGTATGCCACACATTAAATGTCTGCATTCTCAAATTTTTCAAAATACTTCTCCTTGCTAATTAATACTATGGGAGAATAATATCCCGCTATGTGTTACAAGACTCAGAGTTTGTCCCTTTCATTAGAGAAGGACTTTGTGGGCAGATACTAAATGTTCAAAGGTGTGGTGCAAGCATTGGAACGCACAGAACACGAAAATGAATGACCTCTGCTGGGTCAGACACGGAGCCTGTCTGATCCAATGCTCCGTCTCCAAATGTGGCCAAAGGGGGATACCCAAGGTATTAAGATCAGAGAGAGCCTTTAATGGTACACTCCCTGAATCCTCTCCCAGTCTCCAACCATCTGTTGGGACTTCCCAAGGCGGGGATAGTTAGTGTCTGTTTATTTAGTAACCCTTGCTGGTTCCCTTTCATGAACTTGCTGGTCTCCCCTTGAACTCCCGTGAACTTCTTGAATCCAGGACATGCCATGGCAAAGAATTGCTCAGCACTAACAACATGTTGTGTGGTTTTGTCTGAAACCTCACCTTTTATCTGAACCTTCTATCTGCCAGTACCATTTGATGCTTTTGTACTGACACAGCCAATGGATCCCTAGGCATTCCCTCCAGAACACTTGTGATTCTTATGACCTCTGTCTCTTAAGACTTGTTTCTCCAAGATGACGATCCCTACCTTTAGAGTTCTTCGATCTACAAAGCTTTTATTCTCTAGAATGACTTTTTTTCCCTTGAGAAAAAAGGGATGAGAAAATGGAAGTAAATATCAAGCATTCAGCCTGATTTTCAAACAGTAACCAAGAAAATCCTTACGTTTGGAATCAAAGATTCAATATTTGAATTAGATAAAGGAGAGTAATAGTTGCGCAATACCATGGACATGATGGAGTGGAAATTATGCTACTTTCAGGCTGCAGCTTCCAGAGTACAGCATTGTTTCAGAAGAGCAATCAGGTGGTTTTGGTTCAACGTTAATCACTTCTGATCCACCATATGCAGTCAAATTCTGTGTTGCAGGATCCTGAGGAAAGCTGTTCTCATAGTCATCTTTTTAACATGGTAAGCAGTAAGTAGGGGATCTTGGAGCTGATAATAGCTGGAGTGCAGGCTGAATCAGTTCAGTCCTTCTCAACTCCATTTTGCCAGTGTGTCTCTGTCTCCATGGCACACAGCAAAGTAAGCTAAGGGCACATTGCTTCTGATTCCCGTTCTCCTCACTCAGGCTGGTAGCAAATGGCAGTCAGTGTCTTTTTGGGGGTACCAATTGCTGTGCTGTTTGGAAGACTTGCCTTTCTGCATTCAGCATGAACCCATCTGTGTAATAAATTACCTTGAATCTACCAGCAGTAGATGTCAAAGAGATCTGCTATTAGCTATTGGCTTTGGTTTGGCCCTCACATTTATTTTTATTGCCAATGAAACCCTCAATTCCTTTTAGGTACTTGGAAGCAAATCCTCATATTCATTGTTATCTTGAAATGCCATATTTCAGTGATCTGAAAGTTGAAGACTTAGAGCAACACAAAAGAAATGTTATTTCACGGAGTCTTAAATAAAATTCAAATAATTAACCTCAGTCAGAACTGAGCCTCTGGATACCGTGTGCATGTATGTAACAGGTGGTATACAGCTCAGAAAGTCTGTAGGTTCATCACTAATGCTTCCCCTTTGGTTCCAGAGTGGCCATTCGTTCCCCCTAAGGATCTACAGGAAGTGTACTAGCAGCAAACATACAAAAAAGAAGTCACAAATCTGACACCAATGTTGTAATACATTCCAAGTGTAAATTCGATATGCTATTCCATCATCCCCTAAATATACTAGTAATGTGTATTTAGGAAGTGTTATTGTTTAGAAGGCATTACGCTATCTCTAAGAACAGTTTTTGAGGTGAAACCCAAGTGATTGATTAGGGACATGTCCTCAGCAAAAAGGAAGCAGAGGATGCATTTATTAGTTCTATGTGGATATTATGCACGTCTGTTAATGACCAGGGTGAGGTAAAATACAAACTTCAACAGATGAACATGTCTGGAGGTGCAGTTTCTGCTCAGCTAGGACTGACCTAAGGCAGAGCTGCTGCAGGGACCCACCTTCTGCAGCCTGACATTTGAACCCCACTCCCACACAGGTCCCAGTACTTGTGCAATGATGCTAGTTGAGTGCAACAATGCCAATTCAGACCTAGCCAAAACAAATTTTTGGGCTGCATGACCATCAGAGCTAGTACCAAACGAGGACTGTAACAGTGCTGATTCACACCAGCTTATGCCATGCAGAACTTCATGCAGAGGAGGAGGCAGCCTTGTACAGAGTAGTAGCTACTAACTCAGCAGTCCTGTACAGAAGGAGACACCTAGTTTGAAAGCAGTATTTTCACTTTCAAGAAGATGTGGCAGTTCTCTGACTTAAAGAATTATAAAAGCAATCTTCTGACAAATTAAAAGTATTGAGGAAAGAGGGAAGTAGATCCAATCTCTCTGCTTCCCCTGGTGGACTCCATAGGAGCTGTCATGTTCTGTCAGGAAAAGGGTCTGTAATGAACACTACCAACAGTATGATGAATTTAAAGCCAAGGTTTTATGTTACCTTAAGAGGCACCCAGCTCCTCTACACTTTCTGTACCTGAAGGACATGACTGTATGGAAATCACACCTGCTGGTTTACAAACTTATACCAGAAGTAGAACATGTGACAGGACTGTCCTGGAAAAAAAATAGCAGGGAACAGGCTTGAATGCTGAGTCCTGAGAGAGCTTGTCATGGGGCCCTGCAAGAGCTCAGAACTGCAAGTTGTATACAGAAAGATCTTCATGGTTCATCTCAGTTTCAAACAGAAGATTTTTGTACGAGACACATGTGACAAACCCAGGATATTTCATCTGAGATTTATATGGCATTTCTATGTTTTGGGGGGAGAAAGGTTCGCATTAAAGTTGTAAGTGCAATAGACAAACACATTTATCCCACACATGCTTACAAATAACTTAGAACACTTTTCCAGTAATTTATACTATTTTTTGATTTATAACTTGGGATAGATTTTATAGAAATGTACAAGAATCAGTTTTGTCCGATTATTGTCTTTAAGAACTGCTAGCTATCAATTTAAATTTAAAAAAAATCCATGCATTTCTATAAGCAAACTATTGCAGTGATGCCAAATCCTGTCAGAAATGGAAAATTTAGGAGTGTGAAAGAGCCACAAAACATTCCACTGGTTGTTTCCTTCTTCTTCCAAACAAATTGTTGCTATATGTTGCTATAACCAATCTCTTGCATTCTATGTGATCAAATGAATTAGAGTGAGGAAGTATTAGGTCTGTGTGTGTCTGGCAAATGGTAAATGCACCATTTCTCCTCCTTAGCTTCTACTGATCAGAGGTAGACATTGTGCAACTCTGTTGCACGGCCAGCCCCACAAAATCCTCCTTAATTTCTTCGATGTACAGAGTTTATTCATTTCAGTGTAGATGAAAAGCTTGAGGGAAAAAAAGATAAAGATGTCCAAGCTGTAATTCCAACAGGAAAAATCAAGTTTTAATTCAAATCACAAAAATTGCCTGTAAAAATGGAAATAATGGACCTAATTCATCCCCCCTGGACCACCACTGATGTTAACAGATGTATGCAGGAATGATTTAGTCAAAATGCAGTCACTGAATTTTCTTTAGTTACACACCTCTCACACATTAATCCCATAATTGTCCTGCTGAGTTCTCCTAGCCAGCAACAGTGATTACAAAAAAACCCAAAAAAACGCAGCTTCAGCTTGTCCAATTACATTTTTCATCATTTCTGTTGAATGCAGAGCCATTTTCTTGGTATTTGGTATGAGTATTTTTCTTCAAAAACATCTTTATAGGGAATATGCCATGTATCACCTGTAGTCTGTACCACACAGTCATAACGGACAGCAGGCTGTTGGGAAAAGACAGAGAAAAAATATTTTTTTAGACTTTATACAACATATTACTAAAATATAAATTACAGGTAGTTATGACTTCCAATGCTTACCTTAGAAGTCTCCATAGTTTTAGCTCTTAACAGCTCTCATTTTATTTTCTTACACAAAACAACTTCTAAATTTTAGTACTGGAGGAAAAACTAAACTGTCTTTTAGTATTTTGTGGTCTAAGAGTCATTATAAATTCTGTCTTCCATCAGCACCAGATACTAATGATTTCAGCATAATGCACTCGATTTCTAGAAACAGCAAAATGATTGTTGTTCTGTTCAGTTAAATGAAATCATATGGGAATTACTCAGGATGTGGAGTTTATAGGCTTGAGCATAGGATTTAATGACATTAATGACATCTTGTATTTGTTCTCCAGTCTCTCTCTTTACAGAGCTAACTTGCCCTGTCCCAAGGAGATGTAAGAAAAGGGTTTGTCACTAACACTTTCAGAAGCATCTGGTCGAACAAATAGAATAAACAATTTTTGTGGTCTGTTATGTCACAGGTATACTAATTCAACATATGTAAGACAAATACAAAAGAAACATTACTGGTTGGTAATTATGGTTCTCAGGACATACTATCACTCTATATGTATAGTCTTGGAAATCTACTTTCCTGTGGTAGCTTCCAGAATAACTTAGAAGACAGCTGTGACTGGGAATATCAATCATCCAAATCACTTCTATGGGAATTCAGATGTGAAAATTAGTAGTCCACTTGTACAAAAGAAAGAAACAAGGTGTAGCTCAGGTAACCCAACATTCATTATTTGGCTTCATAAGAAGAAATGTATTTACGGCAACACTGAATGAAAGGCTGTGTCATTCTTACAAACTGGTATCTCTGATTGTAATTATGAATGTTATTTTACAATTTTAACCAGAGAAGGAAGAAAATTAATCTGCATAGGTGCAATATTCCTTTAGGCAGGCAATAACAATACAGATAGATCAGATAACAAAAAACTGCATACAGAATGTCACATGATGAATTTTTCCCTAGAAAAACCTTAAAACAGCTGCATTCCTGTTAAAGTACTGTTCACAAAGATACATGTCTCCTAGACAATAACAATAGTATTCTGCCATAACATGACATTACTGAAATTTCTGCAGCTGAATACTAACTATAAACCTGACTGTTCCAGGCTTTCCCTCATGAAACTATACATGTTAGGTTACTATTACAGTGAATACTAAAATACCTGTATTTTTCTGCTTCTTTAACATAAATATGAAAGAATTTCTATGGTAAAATTAGAAGCATGATATTTTATGATAGTGCTGCAGAGGAGAAGAAGGGATTTCAAAGTTTAAAATAAATTAAAACATTGGCACTCAAGTTTTACTGAGGCCAGTAATGGTTACAGAGTTTCCAGCACTGGAAAGATTTGTATACACGAACTTTTATTTACATTTACATTTTAAACATTTAGATAGCATTTCTTGGCTTTATGACAGTTTTCTTGTTTGTGGCATGCTCTGTGGATCCAGTGAATTTTCAGTTACCGTGGGAGTTCTGAGCGCATTGGTACAAATCCATTTCTTAGACTTCAACAAGATACTCTGGCATCGAGAGTCTGAAATAATGTATCTTCAGTGAAAATGCTCTGTGTGTTTTCTGACTGCAGTGGGAAAACTTACCAAAAACTTTATACTCCTTCCTTCTGCAGAAGGGAAGAACATTATCTGGTGTCCACGCTGCCACTTACGGAAGAGATGACGCGTCAGACTGTCGGGAAGACAAGCCTTGTGATCCCGGAGGAAGTCTCTAGTAACAAACTTGCAATGCTTGCCTGATCGGAGGGTGGCATATAACAAGAAGGCATCATCTTCAGAGCTTCACAAAACAAATGGAAAAGACAGACGTCATGCACGAGGCAGTAAGTGGTTGCAGGAAGTGATTCAAATGCTGATCAAGGTTTATTCATCAGCAACACTGAAAATTCCCACCACTACTCTAGTTCCCTGGTAAAATAAAAAATTGCTTACCACAGGACACCAAAAGCTGGAGTGCAATAAAAACTAATTGCATGCTATACAGAGCACTTTTTTCTCTTACCACAATCTGAAAATATAACAACATAATCTCCTGCCACAAAGTTTAACACTACCATGCAATGTGGAACAGAACTGCTAAAACCCAACAGTGTACCCCACACAGCAGCAGACCACAACTGCACACTGATGCTACCAGAAATTCTGTAAGTTCAGGGCACTGTGCTCTTGGCAGTGGCTTTATCAGTCATGAATCCTAATAAACTATACAGCTGTCAATATGATTCTAAGTGATGAAAGTCACTTTTTATGTATTTTTTAAGCAAGTATAACAAGGGATATGTTTCTTACACACACACAGATAGAGGTACTAGTAATGGTACTAAAAACTAGGGCAAAATGCACATAAATCAGGTGTTGGTCTCTATTATATTGAGCTATTTTCTTCAACTTACATATTTTCAGCAAAGAAGAAGTCTGCCTTATTCTGTATCTCCTTCATAATCTCTCTTTTCCAATTTGAAGAGTTCATCAGCATATGTTTGCGGCCCAGCACAAGCAACCGGGCATTGTCTTTTGCCAGGAAGTTGACAGCATCAAGCAGCTGCAGAAAACAAAGCAAACCCAAAGATTTTCTTAGCTGTAAAAACAGAGTGACAGGGAACATTTTCATGTGTGTCTCAACTAGAGGGACTTCTAGACTAATCTCGTTTCACAGAGTTCTTAACTGCAATACGAATTAAGCAGATAACTAATTTAATTCCCTAATCACACAGAAAAAAAGGAAACACCAAACCAATTCATTGACGGAAGCTGCTCTCAACCACACAGAAAGTACAGTGCTTTTCTAAGCCAGCTCTTGCAGTTTAAATGACATGAAGGACCGCGGGCAGAGTTGTACGGAGATGTCAGAAGTTCCAAGTGAGCTGCGGGAAGTGAATCGCGCTGGGATTTCAGCAATTCCCACTTGTGCCACGGAGCAGCGGGAGCCCCGAGCACACCGCCCGTCCAGCCCCACCTGCCGGCGGACGTGGAGAGCTGCTCGGCCCGAGCTGCCCGGCGGGGAAGCGGCGAGCGGCAGGACATGGAAATCCGTGACCTGGGATTAATGAAGGCTTTGTGAAAGCCACATCCAGACTGGCCGGCCACTTGTGAACCAACATACTGAGCTGGAAAACTCACTTCAGAGGGACCTTTCAGCAGTCTCTTAGGGCTGTGCCTGTTCTGCAACAAGTGCTTCTCAGGACAGGCACTGGTGCCTGGGACTTTCCTCCCTGCTTCACCCGGCCTGAGGTCAGGGAGGACAAAGGTTCTGGCTTTCAGCATCCAGGTTATTACTGTGGACTGCTCACAAAACAATGGCATTTCAGTTCGACCCAGAAAGACAGAAGAATTGTTTCTTGAGATTGATGCATCTATCATATTTGAAAGACAAGGACAGTATGCTCAAACAACAGGGAAAGGTATTTCCTAATTTTTACCTCCATTTGCTGCCACTATTTGTCAAAATACAATCTCCTGATTATTCTTTAATCCTTCTTCCTGCTTTTCTAGCTACTTCCCTCTTCCTTGTTACTTTTTCTCCCTGTAATACTTTCAATTGCCCTTCTCCTTCTCTTGCTCTTTTCCCTCCTTTTCTCCTATTTGTGATCCTTATTGTTGTTTGGTATAATTTGCTTTTGATTCAGGGGCTAGAAAGAATTGTTCATGTAACTGTTGTGTGCCATTTTACAATGCATTTAGTTTCATCTACCTGCAAGTACCAAGAGAAAGGGTCTCAGTCTTCTCTCAAGCTGCATATTCTCACTACTTCTGTTGTGTCAGATCTACGTCACAACTACCCACAAGCTCACTGATCCAATAAAAGACCTTTTTTTTGTAGGGTTGAGCTTGCAGCAACCCAACAGATAGACCTGAGTCAAAGATTAAATGACTGATGGGAACACATCGCTGGAGGTGGTGAGGACAGGAAGTGTGGGACTGCCCTTCACAGGAAAGGACCTGCAGATGGCTCAAATTTATGCCATGAATCTGAGACCTGGGAGGAAAGGCCAGAAGATTTTCTACATTAATTTAAACCGTTCAGATATAAGCTGCTGTTGCCAGTATTGATTCTGAGGGACTAAAGGCTCTGTTTTCATACAGATATAGGGGCTTGGTGCTAATGAAAAGCACAAATGCCTAATAGTACCTACTGGAACTGACTTCCTGCTTCCAGGAGATCACACTGGATATTGGCTATGCATGCATACAATCTACTTTTCCCTGGTTAAAACAAACAAAACATAATTTGAGCAGGAAAAGGACAAATGCGGTAACTTCTCATGCACTGAACCAGTCCTGAAAATAGCTGGATACAAATACCAAAGGTATTTGTATATTAAGTAGTTAATCTGAGTTCATTAAAGCTAATAAAAGTTAGGAATGTAGCTACTGCATCCACAGACATTTTCATGTACAGAAGTCAACAGTGAAGAAATAATAACCATGAGTAACTCTAGCAAATCCTTACAAATTCCAAATGAAAATACTTTTTCTTTTTGCCTAATGTTTTGCTACATTAAGGGAAGGTTAGCAGAAAATAATGTGAAAAAAAAATAACTTAGAAACCAGCAGTTCCAGATACAGATTGGTCAACAGTGGCTATTCCCAAGTTTATGAAAGACTTAAGTGTCTTGGATCCAGCCCCCGTAAGTCTTTCTTTCTGGAAGTTTTAACTAGTGGCACTTTGTACCTGTTAGTCATGTGGACTTTCTTGTCCTACATATTATTAACATATGAGGATTTCTAATGTGAAGTGCTTCTGGGAAAAAATTGAGAGGCTGGTATAAATTAGCTACAGCAATGGAAAAACTCGAACCAGGCTTAAAATGTAGTAAAATTAAAGGGAGTCAACATTTTAAAATTTTGAAACTCCTGCTTACGTAACAACCCACTGTCCCTCCTGTACTTAACACAGAGATTAACCTTACTTACACAACTAAAATACAGAAGATAGAAATTATTTTTGTTTTCATAAGATAAAAATAATTTTGTTCTTCACACCCCCCTTATCTGACACAACTTTACTAAAGAGCATTTTATCTCACTTTAGGCTTGGGCACTTAATGGGGGTGGTCTACAAGGAGTCACAGAACTTACATGGGGGGTTTCCTAAGTGTCTCTACTCCCACAGCTGGCTGCTTCTCAAGAAAGGAAGATGTGAGACACACAATAACACTTGTTTCAGCCACAGAGGAAACTAACTGAACATAATGGTGTTAATACAAAAACAGCAGTAGTGATCTCTCATTTTAAAAGTCAGGGGTGTTTTATTAATCTAGTATTTCCAGAAGTTACATGAGTGTAAGAATGGAGCACCAGGAAGATAGATTAATTACTCTAGCTCATACAAGGAACTATCTACAGAGCAGGATACAGATTTCCTAAGACTCCACTGCCAGTCCCCTTCTGATCACTAGGTCATGCCGTGCCATGTGTCCCCAGTTTCAAAGGTCAGCTTGAGGTAGGACAGCCTTTTTTCCTTAGGTACTACTGGTAGATTCCCACTTGTGAAATGGGAAATCCCTACACACTGCTGCTGGGAGGCACACCACTCAGTGATTCAGCAAAATGTGACTCACCTGTATACACGTATAGCATGAAGAAGTAACCACCACAAAATATTTAAATCACATTTTTTATTAATAAATCATGTTTGACGTTGCTTAAACATTTGGTTTCACTAACTGCCATTTAAAAGCAAAACTCACCTACAGGTTATCTGCTATTAAGAGCAACAAATTGCTCTATTTTCACCTGCTTTAAGTGCTGCCTCCCACCCAACTGTAGCTGTGAAACTGCAGAGGAAAATCCAACGCAGACCACAGGTTCAGAGCTGCCATTACTGTACTCTGTCAGGCAGGGCTAAGCACGAGCATTGTCTCCAAAGTTTAGCAAGGAACTGGAGCCAGTCAAAAGAGGTGATTGTCCCAGATCACTCTTCACTGGTGTGGCCTCACCTTGAGTCCTGGGTGTAGTTTTGGGTACCACAACATAAAAAAGACATTAAGCTGTTAAGAGAGCATCCAAAGGAGAGCAACAAAGATGGTGAAGGGCCTGGAGGTGAAGCTGTATGAGCAGCACAGAGGTCACTCAGTCTGTTCAGCCTGCACAAGAGGAGACTGAGGGGACACCTCATTGCAGTTACAGCTTCCTCGTGAGGGGAAGAAGAGGAGCAGGCACTGATCTCTTTGGTGACCAGTGACAAGACCTATGTCCTGGGAATGGCCTGAAGCTGTGTAAGGGGAGTTTTAGATTGGATATTGGGAAAAGCTTCTTCACCCAGAGGGTGTTTGGGCACTGGAAAAAGTTCTCCAGGGAAGTGGTCATAGCACCAAGCCTGACAGAGTTCAAGAAGCGTTTGGGCAACACTGTCAGGGACATGGTGCAATTCTTGGGGTGTCCTGCACAGGGCCAAGAGTTGGGCCTTCAGTGACCCTTGTAGGTCCCTTTCAACTCAGGACATTCTATGATTCTATGAAAGAATTCCTTTCACCACCACATTTATTTGACTTAAGAATTTCACCATTTTTGGTTCCCTTTTCCCACAATGTAGACCAAGAAAATAAGCTCAAGAAAAACCTGTTTACTTTAGTCCCACACACAGGAGAGAGACATGATGAGAAGCCAGAGATTTTTCCCACAGGACAGCCAGTTACTCAGGGAAGGCACGTGTGCTGCTTGCAAGAAAGGCTGGACTTTCTCACTGAGCCTGGTAATTTCACCAAACCACATTCAGTGCCATTACCACAGCACCAAATACAAATGCTTCGTATATTCTCCACATTATTATTGATGACACAGTATAAATTAGTCTCAAGTCCTCTTAACTCAAATACAGGGGCAGTATACCCATTTCTTGATTTCCCTAGAGATTATCTGTCCCTGACTAGCAAGGGAGTAGCTACTTTGAAGGGAAAGAAGTGATGGATGAGTAAATAACAGTCACTAAGATTAATCAGCTTGGTTTACTTTCTGCTGTTTAGACAGCCAACATCTAACTCTTGGGAATTATCCCTTACAACACCAGGGATCTCTGTAATATTGCAGAAACAATTTTGTTGGGAATATTTGTATCTCGTGTTACAGTATGACTATTTAGATTGATGTAACACATCATGATGCAAAACTGTACCAAGTGACAGCACTTCACACATCAATGATGGCAATCACACAGTGTTTAACATGTTTTAACCCGTCTGCATTGACTCTGTGCCTGGAATTGACTTATCCTCTCTTGACACATTCACTGGAGATATGTCTTAACTCCCTATCACAATTCATTAAAATTTGCAGTACATTTTTAGATGTTAGCTTTTACTCTTAACAGTCAACACTATTAATCAAAGGCAGATTATTGATTGAGCAGGAAAACTAAACCACAGAAGCAGATTCCCAAGTTGATTTAATATAGATTGAGGATGGTACAGTAGCCTCAGTTTGCTCAGATGAGGTGATGCCTAATATAGCTCTGCTACTTGCAGAGTACGTTTGTATTCAGAGGCCAAAGATGCTTTTGCAGCCAGGTCCAAACTGACTGGGACCAAGTGTGTACCAAGACACCTGGTGCTCCTGCACAGTCCAGCGTTCCCACTGCCTGGAGCACCTGGCTCAATTGCAACACTGGGTGAATGTAAACACATTAGTTTCAGGTCAAAATTGACTACAATACCCCATGGACTGTGACCCAGCTAATGAACCATCTTGTATCCTGAGTAGTGGGGAGAATGAAGCAGAGTAACTGTAAATATATTCAGGTCAGATACAGAAGCAACAGCACAATTTATATTTTTCTGTATTCATGGTACCCTGGCTGTTATGCCAGTAATGGGGATATCTTTAATTACAACTCCATTCGATTTCAACTGAAGATGCAATCTAATCAAGATAATCCCTGAAACAATTCTGAATGTACAAGTAATATGTTTGCAAATAATCTCTGACACTACATTCTGCTATATTATAAACTGTAGGTAAAGTTTCCAGTTTCAAACAGAGCCACCCCTGTCTTTTATTCTACTGATGAGCTCAGGGAACAGCACAATATAAACCAAAACTATGTAAATCAACTTCAGATTTGGTAGACTGTTATGAATTTCTCCTGTGCAGAGAGGGAGGGATAGGTGCCTATCCTTGCCAGCAGAGAGCCATATAAGAAAAAAAGAAATAGGTATTTTCTATCTCATTATAGTCATATCCTGCTCTGTTTTATTCCCAAAAGGCACAAGAAGTAATCTGACCAACAGTGAAGCAGTATTGACCAGGAAAATTAACAGAATTACAGTGGGATGCATGCAGAGAGTGAAGAAATATATACACAATTTAAACACAGAATTAAAATGTGTGTATGACATGAAGGATGGGGAGGTAGGCGGGGGATCATCGGGGGAGGAGTCACTAGCTTTTTGGAATCTGGCTTTTTAGAATGGACTGTCAACTGTGAAAGATCTCAGCCACTTTGTCAAACCTCACACCTGAGAAACCTTTTAGTGTGAACATTCCTGCTCACATTTTTTGAATGTTTCTGCTTTTGAATAGTAATATATTCATCAACATGATCCTCAGATGAATGAAGTTCAACCACAAATAAAAGAAAGAAAAATAGGTAGTGACAATAGTTAACATAGAATGTGATTAAATGAACAATGCCAAGAACTCTAGAAATGATGACTAAAGAAAATATGCACAGCTGGGGCATTGCTGAATTTTATAGTACAAGTTGCAAAAGAGAAAAACAGACAAATTTTTCTGACTCTTGCAATTCAAGAAACACACAGACAAACAAATATTCTTCAGCTGTCTAACTGCATTTTTGGAAGTTAAATACTTTAAGTTACTTCAGTGCCGGTCAAGTTTCTAAATCCAAAAATTTTGTTAATCAGCTACAATACCATTTTCTTTCCCAATCACTTACTAAAAAATGTAATGTTGATTTAAATGTACAAGCAGACCCTTTGATGTTGTGTCAGCAATCATGAAGTAGGAATAAAGATGGAAGAGAAAGGGTGAATGTGAAATCCAAAGCAGCACTCTGCTAGGATAGCAAGTGGGAAATGCCCAATTCACCACTAACTGTAGCCCAGTGCTAACAACTTAGTTTTTTAATTAAAACTTAGCGTTTTCAATTTTAGTTGTGGACTGGCAGGAAAGCATTTTTGTTCATGAATTTGAATTTTCTGAATGTCTTCCTTTCAAGAGTCATGTAGAAGGACAAAGGTCCTTTTTGTCCATTTGTCCTTTTCTGATCTTCTCTGAGATATTTTTTCTCCATAGCTCATACCATTGTATCCTTTTATCTCTCTTCTAACTCATCTTCTTTCCTGTAAAAAAGAATACCAAGATCTTGACAATACATAAGGGGCAGCTTACGTGGATTTGATTTTATCCAGACATCTCCTGAGAACCTACTATTTTGTACCAAAACCTGGAGATTTACAAAAGATTAGAAAGTATCAACCTTCCACACCAAGGAGAGGAGTTAGGTGATACTGTCTATCTGTGATTATACAAAAGTAGGAAAAGAAGTGTGTAAAAACTGATAGTGTTCCCTTTGCATTTCCATGTATCCTGCTGTTTCTTCAACAGTATTTTCTTACTGATCACTACACATTGCTTCCTTGCACCAATGTTACACATACATCATCTTTATACTCTTGAGGAAGAAAGTTACATAAAAATGAAAAGGTATGAGGTTTTACTTACTCTTGCATAAGCTTCAGATGTGAAACTTTACCTGTCAGAGCCACTGACTGTAAATGGAATAACTGTCCTGCTGAAGTCACAGCTTCAGAGGTCTGCCTTCTTTCACTGGGAATCTAGTCTTTGCAATTACATTTATAGTCTTGCCTTTCTACTATTATCACGGCACTGTTTACAAAGACATAAGGACATAAGGGAGTTTCTCTTACCATTTTTCATTTTAGAAACAATGTAAAAATATATTGGAAATTAACTAGAAACCATGTAGCTGTTAAAAAGGAACATTTGTGAGCCCAATGGAGCTGTGCCAGTCTTATGATTTTCATAGAGTGGATCAAGTTTTCATCGAGTATAGAAGTTATATTTAAGTGCTGAAAATCCAAAATGTGAGCAGGATCTCCGGGTGGTGGCGGTGATAATGGGATGTTATGAAAATGAAAGCACAAGCTTGACTGATCCTTTCCACAGATAGGAAATAACTCGGTGCAGGACTGAAATCGGCTTTGTAAGACTGAAACTGACAGTTTAAAAGGTACCAATACTTCAGCTCTCACCACTGTCCTATGCAGATGTCTGTACAGCGTGACTGACCTGGTCTGATGTTAAGTGTTTTTCCCATGTCCTATTTGGGGTTCAAAAAGTCCCAGACAGTACTTCTGTTCTTTGAGGAAAGGTCCTGCAGCAGCTGGGGACATCACTGTTACAGCAGGCACAGGGATGGTGCTGTTATGGTATATTAAACATATGCTTCTGCAGAGAAATCCCACATTTTAATGAACTTGACAGTTCCACAAATACTTCAACATAAGAACTATTTCTATGCTCACAGGACAGCAGACATCCAGGTAGAATGACATGATAACCAAGGAAACATCAGTAAATTTCCAACTTGCAATTGGAAAAAAGCATCAGAGTACAACATGCAGCAAATATTTATAACACAACTTTCACACTGCCTTTCTGCTGTTTCTCATTAGTACTATTTTCCAGTTGCCTGCTACAGATTATTATACAGAGGTTACCTTCAAAAGTTTTATACACCTTCGAAAACAATTGTTTCAGTAAGAACCTTTGCAGTTCTTAACACATACAAATACATTAACAAACACAACTGAAATGAATGGTGATTTTCTCTGTGAAGGTCAGAAAGAGGAAAATTTTGTTTAGTATGAAAGAGAACATATGAAATGTTCTTATTCAACAGTATAAAATTCAGCAGAAGCAAACTAAAGCACAAAGGTCTGAGAGGGAGCAGCAGGTGCTTGATCAGAGTCAGACCTATCTGTCCTGGGTCAACCATGAAACCAAGGCTTTCAGCAAGGAGGAACCTAGGAGGGAATCTGTTTAACATTGCTAAGAGCATAACTGGTATTTACCAGATTGGAGAAAACCCAGGGGACTTTCATATAAATCAGTACACCTTGCACTCCCAGTACCATGAGGCAGAGCTTCAACTGTCTCAGCTGGATCAAGGCTTACCCTGGCAAGAAACTCACTGTTCCTACAAAACCAACAAAAATCTGATGCAGTGTAATGCAGCTGATGTAAAATGTGGGTCAGCATTTTTTATCTTAACACAGTCATTAGTTTTGATTGTGAATTTTTGAAGACTCATGCCATTTTACCACTAGTAACACTGCCAGCAATGTCCATGCCTGGAGATCCCAGGCAGTGAAAGTTTGAAAGCCCACTGTGATAGCTAAAATCCACAAGATGTAATTTTTTTACTTTGATGCTTTTAACATAAGTGTATTGGTAGCAGTCTGCAATACTCAATAGCTGGACATTGGGCAGGCCACTGTTTTATCTGAAGTATTTTTCTTTAACTCAGAAGATACAGAAATTTGACAAATAGATAGTACTGTCTGCTCACACAAATGAATTATAGATGATATTTGGCATTTGTCTGAAGGCTCGACCCCCTGGGAACAACTGGTTTTA
Organism: Daphoenositta chrysoptera; assembly: GCA_013397915.1. Classification (NCBI taxonomy): domain Eukaryota; kingdom Metazoa; phylum Chordata; class Aves; order Passeriformes; genus Daphoenositta; species Daphoenositta chrysoptera. Next base: position 1,335,810 of record VZRO01001497.1, on the reverse strand, counting down.
TGAAAAACTTTGTCTACTTAGCCATTTTTTTCCCCTTGTCAAGACAAACAAGCTTGAGAATACGAAAATATGACCACCAGAAAGGCTTGGACAACAGAAGCTGAATAAGAACAACTCCCAAGCCCCACCCCTATTTCATAAAAGGATCTATTTTTTAAAGCAACTTTTGACTTGGGGACTCAGAATTGTGCTTTCCAGGTATCTATATGACTACACCAGCCAGCACGTCTGAGGAATAATGTTGCATAATTTGCAACATAACTTCCCTCTTCTGTCCATTTCCATGGAAAAGATGCTGATACCCAGCTAACAAGTCTGGAGCATCCAGGACAGAACAGCAGTGCTCAAGTGCAAGACAGAACTGTAATTTCAGAAGTGTTTTGTTTACCAAATTTATCAGATAGCAAATAGTTAAAACTGTGTTTTACTACTGGTTATGTTAACAAGGCTGGTGGACTAAATGGGCTTGTGGAAATGAGAGTGGGTGGGATGACAAAAAAGAAATCCCTAACCTATAGCATTCAAATTTCTGAAAGCCCATTAGGGAATGCCCATTCAATGGAAAGTTAAGAAATGTCACTCTTTAGGGCATGATATGCAGATACATACATATCAATGAGAAGTGAAAATGTCAAAACCCTCCAATTCTTCAAGACACTTCCTCTCAGTATTGAGACTTATGGCCATTCCACAGAATGGATTTAAACAGCACAATGCAATGTTTTACAGTGATATCATGTACATGACTTCTGAGGATGAAAGAAGCATGGTGGCATTAACATTAGAAGAGCCCAGGGTAACTACTCCTAATAAGGAGCAGGGTAAATCAACATCATTAAGACTGTCTGGTTTTGCTCTATGACTACTTGTTTGCAGCCCTCTTACTACTAGTTAATTTTGCTTATTCAAATGTGTGGCAACTTAGGGCTGTGGTGGAAGAAAATGCCAATCAATCAATCAATCAGGTATAGGTAGTATTCAAGAAATAGGTTCCACTGTACTTTTTTTAAGCTTGCACTGAATGTAGAAGCTCACACTGCAGTGAACCACAGCTCTAACAAACACCTGCATCATACTTCTACATTTTTTTTTCCCAGTGTATAGTGTGAGCACTACCTAGTTTACCAAAGTATCACACAATTAGGAAATAAACAAGGAGAGAAGGCATCAGATGCAAGGTTGATCTTCCCACACTGGTATGCCGTGTAAGTCAAGAACCACTTCTGAACAGTAACAACTGCAGAACCTTTGGAAGTGAACTGGATTTTAGCTGCTGTTAGAGAGCTTATGGCACACACTGTACACAGCTTGCTCAGCCCTGTCAACGCGACTCCTTAAAAGCTCAAGACTCAAAAATGGAAAACATTAAAGGCGGAAGAAGTATTACTGCCAAGTCACTGCTTCCTTTTTGTTGAGCATAGAAGCAAGCAGGTAAATGGATAAATGCTGGACAATGATAAGGACAGACATAAGCATCACTAATACTTTCTGATTTATCTAAGAGGTAAGTTGGTATCAACAATATGACAGAAGTACAGGTCCAGTTTTAACAGTCACTACATGAAGCATTGTGCAAGGATAGGACAATGCAGCAGATATCTGGATGAGATCTCTTTATATTAACACAAGTAAACATATTAGTTTAATGTAATTTGATCTAATTTAGATTAATACCACAGATAAAAACATAAATCTGAATTAGCATAGGGACTATTTTACTTTGACTCTTAGTTTTTTTGCCTTGCCTCCTTTCCCCTTCCTTATTTGGAAGAACTACTCAAATGTACCCTTGAACAAAGTAAGTAAAAAGTAGAATAGGGATAGCCTCTTCCCTTTCATGTCTGTATCTGATGTACAAAATCAATACTGGTAAAAGGTGAGGTTTGCATTAAGAAGTGTTTGATACAGAATGTCACCTCTAATAGGCAACAGTATTTTGGGTAAGAGGAGTTCTTACCATTTTTCAGAAGTTCAGTTTGAAACAGGAATTCTTGTGAATTGGTTTTAAGCAAGAATACTGCCAGCATGATAGTCATTCCCAGAATGGAATTTTAATTCTGGTGAAATCAGTCTCCTAGATTCAAATAGGAGTTCCTATTTCCATGTTCCAGACAACACAAAATAATCAGTTTATGAAGAGATTTAGATTAAAAGCTGTGGACAATTGTACTTGATTTTCTATGAGTCTAGATATAAAAAAAAATAAAATTAGTTTAACTTCAGTTTTAAACTTCATTGCAGGTTATAATAATTTAATAATCTCAATTTAAATATATTTACTTATAAATAAATGTCTCTTCCAATCCTGCTTTACAAGTAGAATGCAACTAGAGAAAAAACAAAAAATGCAGCTTAATGGATTGCTGGATCATTAAACATCATGTCAATATGCGGAAATCCCTAGGAATAACATACTGTTCAAAAAAATTAGGCTTTCATGGCTTCATAAATAAATCCAAATGCACTTTACGCTTTTGTTACGTTGTACCTTTTCTCCTTCAGATAACACAACTTTCAAATATGTTTTCTTTCCTACTTTTACTTGAAATAGCATATTAAATGTAAAAGCCAAGTGTAAACCCAAAATTGGTTGCTTTTCAAATATATAAATAAATCCAGATGTACATGAATGAACACAATCATTGTCCTGAGGATTATCTATGCTGCCTTTAAGATGACAGTAAAACCAGCACTTCTCACATTCAAATCACATCTTTATTCTTACAGAGAACTGGCCTATAGTAACCCAACCTTCACATTTCCTGGCTTGCTTCCAATCACCTCACACTACTATGGAGATTTTTCATATGAGAAACGCTCCAAAAGAAGCAGTTCAGTTCCCTAAAGACCAGGTTTCCAATCTGGAGGCCCAACACACCTCTTACTGCCACGCTGATAACAATTCCATGATTATGTGAATCAGCTGAGCTGTGCAAAAAAACCCCCCATCTTGTAGTTTCTAAGGGAGAAGTGAAAACAGCAAGATAGAAGCTCATCCAGGTCAGAAGACACATTCATTTGACTTCATCACCTAGATTTTAGCAGGACTTCTCCTCAACATACAACAACCACCCTGTTTGCTACAGTTAGCAAGTTCACTGGAACATGAATCATCAAGGCAGGTTCACTCTGCTCTGCTGAATTTCAAGTTTATATTCCTAGTGATTAGAAGAATCTCGTTATTAAAGACATGATGCAAATTCACTCACAAAAAGAAATGTATGCTTGGTGCTTGGGTGCTCCTGTACTTACATTAACTTTTGATTTGCTATTATCACCAAATACAAAGGTAAAAATCACGAACACCAAACAGAAACCAATAGAGATCATTAATTTAACCACATGGGCTTTATTAATTTTATAGCCAGAAACAAGGGTTGCAAATAGTAACGGGAGGCACCACCAGGAAGAATGTGAAAGAAAGTAACAGAGAGAAGTTGTCAAAATGCCTGATAGTCAGAGTTCTTTAACTTGATCAGTTTCTGCTGCTCTATTCTCACCAGCAAATGCAAAACCAGAGTGGAAACCTCTGAAAGGAAAAATAACTGCTTACAGTCGACTGATGAGGCATTTACTCAGGGAATCCTGTCAGCTTCCCTTCCCCCATTTCACAATGTTGGGAATTTTCAAGTTTTAAGAAAGTTTCCCCTGTATTCACAAGTAGCCAGTCTGACTTTGTGCTTCCCTTCTTAGAATGTCCCATCTATCTCCAACTCTCCTGTGCCAGTGTTGCAGAAGCAGTGAAGGACGTTGGAGCACACCCGTATGGGAAGAGCCAGGCTTGGTGGCTCAAGGTGTGTAGTTAACACAGGTGTTTCCTTGGTGGAAGCACCCATGCCAGCCAGCTGTAGGAGTACTTCCAGAACCTCTGACACACGGATGTCCAATACATCTTCACTTAGAGTGTATAAGTATACCAAGTTTAATATATTAAATGCCCTTTTATTTCTCTTTTAGCCACAATCAGGAACTGCTGGGTTTCAGAAGAGCTGCAGGGAGAGGAGAACTTGCAGGCCAGGCCTTCCCTCTAGGTTTCACTGGCAACTGAGTATCTCCCTCAGCTCTTCTGAGAAACTTAACAGCCTTGTTCTTCTGCATCTGCTGACAAAAATTCTTGAGCTTGAGTTATGCTGTTGTAGGATGGCCCCAATATAGAAGGAGAGGGGAAAGATTTCAGCAGATTGGTGGTGATCTCTGAGATGTGTCTTCGGAGAAGACACAGAAGAACTGAGTTCTTCTGCTGGGATATCCAAGGAACCCCCAGAAATTAACTGATGAGATATGGATGTGATACAGAATATTTCAGTCATGAATCTCTAACACTAAAAATAGGTGAAGTTTCAAGAGTACCCCTTACTGTTTGAGCTTCTTTCTCTTCTAAAATCAGGTTACATATGCTGAAGGTGATTTTTAATGAAAACACCAAAAATCTTCATCTTTATGCTTTGTGCAATACTTACAGGAAATGAAAGTACAGGTCTAAAGAATGAAACACGTGTTGCAAAGATAAAAGTCTCTCCGTCTCTCCAATCTTGAGCAACGGGCCAAATGCTTTGTTACCGTGGAAATGCAAACTTGAACCACCATTAGAAGACAGGAAAAAAAAGAGAGATGGAAAAGGCCGAGAGCAAATGAACAAACACTTCTGACTGCTTTGTTGAGTGGTAAGACAAGAGTTGGTGGGAGGAAGAATTGATGAACTGTCACAGTATGACAAATAAGACCTCTGTTGGATGTATTGATTCTGAACAGAGAATGACTCATGGATCTACTTCATTCTTACTTCATTTACAGACAGTAAAGTACTTGAACAAATCACAGATGCTGCCAAAGGAGTCAGAGAAGAAAAAAATTCTTTTCCATGCATGAGTTTTTTGGGGTCACATTTATTAATAACTGCTTGTTTTGTAGGACAGCTCATACAGTAGAGCTAATGTTTTGTACAAAGTATCAGTGTCTCAATAACTGAACAGATGATCTTTTAGGCACGTTGCACGGTTAAGACAGACTTGAAGACTCATACAAATTACCACGTGAAAACCTGAGCATACTAGTATGTGTATTTGTCAACTATGCACGTATGCATAGGAGCTAACTTTTTGGTGTGTTTTACGGCTTCAAAAACTGTTCAGTAACTGGAGCTCAGGAGAGAGTTTTATTCACTATATTTCTCAAACACTACAAACTCCAATACATTTTTGCTCTTCTTGTTTCATCATAGAGCATTTATAGGCATTAAGCAGAGATTGCAAAGAATGTTTCAAAATTGATTTGGGTTATTAAGCCAAGAGAATCGTGGGTCATAGATGCCTTGTTTTTCTTTTTTTCTTCTTTTTTTTTAACTTTTCCTTCATTTGAAGAGTTGGTTTTGGGTTTTTTCGTCTTGATAATTGTCTTTATATTTGGAAAAGAAGCCTTGCAAAAGTGAATAAAGTCCATACCAAAGCAATGGTTCTGAGCTGGATTTGCAAAGTGTAATTCATCAAAGTTCTTTAATTCTGTGGCCAAAGTTGGGTTTTTTTCAAAAATTTAGCAGGACCATTCACCATTTTCCTGTAGACTACTATTCTTTGTCCGATTTTTCTCCCTTATCTTGATGAAACTTTTTCTCACTACCAGCTTTCCTTTCAAGACTGCAAACTCTCTCTACCCACTCTTTTCCCTACTGCTAATGTAGCCAGGAGTGCAGGAAAAATTACTACAGAACCACCAGAATAACTAAAATTATAATACTAGCTTTAAACCTTGAATCCTCTTGTTAAATATAATTTTAGATCTTTAACATAGAGAAAACTAAAATGCAGTAATATGTTTACACACAACTATTATTACCATAAAATTGGCTTAGTCCCTTCCCCAATTCAGATAGCAATTTCCACTCCACAAGCCTGCTGCTCTTTCCCTGGACGAGACAAGAAACAGATGCATAACATGAGGTGTCCCCTGCACTTGTCACAGAGCACTCCCCATTACAGCAGCCACAGCCTGTGAGAGGTGCAGGAGGGCAGGAGCTGACTGCTGCTTCAGGCCAGAGATTGGTATGCTGCCTGCTGCCACCAGATTGGGATGGGAGAGGAGTGGAACAGCAAGGATCTGGCTTCCTCAGCTATTGTACAGGCCTGCTGCAATTTATGTGTTAATTACACGAACTCATGTAGTCCCTTTATAGAAGTGCTGATTAAGTTTAGGAGGAACTACTTTGAATTATCTGCCAAGAGCAAAAACTGTTCCTTTGTGCATTGTCTGCCTCAAGTAACTCAATCTGGAACTACTTTAACAATCTTTTAGATGCCTGAATTTAATACAGATATTAGAGAGGGTAAAGTTAGGGCAGAACTGACCCCAGCTGCCAAACTGTTTGAAGAAGCAAATTGTGAGTTAGCTTTGATCCAACACACATTTGAAATATATGTTCAGTTACTTCTAACACCACATGCGTACAGCTAAAAAAAAGGACCTGCATACTTAATTTACAATATACCAAACTCACTGTAAATTAAAAATAGCAAAATACTCTTCAAATTTTTCTTGCAGATCATGCTCTCTCACCCCTCTCTCACCTCCCACCCTGGTCCTCCACAGTTTAGGGGTAGCTGGAGCAGAGCAAAGTGCCTTCACTCCTCTTTCACAACCAAAGAGAGGTCTCTAAAGCCTAGATATCCTGCTTGCACTGGGATTCCCTCTCACTTCCAAGGAATACTTCTGCAGAAAATTGTGATAAACAGGAAAACATCAATTTAAGAACTATGTAACAGTTTGTTTAGTAGGAAAAATGGACAATTAGTGTGTGGAAATTCCCTCTCTTGATCTTTACAAGGTGAAAGCACTACTGAGAGTTACAGAGGACAGAGAGTACCAAAATATGATTGTGTCGGGTAAGTATTTATGTAATTAGATACATCTGGAGGAAATGATACGTCATGATACCACCTGAATCAATTTTGCTTAGTTAAACTGCAAGGATATCTCTATTTACAAACCACATTTGCAGCACAGTGACTGACTCAGTCAGGTAAATACACATCAGGTACAGTCTTAAACAGCAGCAGAAGACAAAGCTGAGTGATTTTTGACTTTAGGCAGGCTCTTCTGTTTTTTAGGGTTTTTCTTCTGTTGTCTGAATTATATAGCAAAAATAATTTCCATTCTATAATATCTTTTAATAAAGAGTCAACTTTAATGTCTAATTTACAATGCTAAAATAAGGAAGCAAAGGGTTGAAAGGAGGTGCTGTCCAGTGTTGCAGTTTTACAGTCACTATGTGTGCAAGTGCCTTCAAATCAAATGGTCTCACCGTTCCCTAGCTGTCAAAAAATCTTTGTTCCCATCCTCATGTTGCCTCCTTTTTTTTTTTTTCAGTAATTGATGCAGCCACATGGTGATTTCTACCAGGAAACAGACCTAGAATAAAACCCACTTGGAAAAAAGTGGGGTTGGGGATAATATTTACAAACCAAGAGTGTCATAAACCTGAGAAAATGCCACAGGATGTTCCAGTAAATCTGCCAAGTCAGTAATATTCATGATGATTTGCTAAGTGCTGGCTATGAGGACTGAAGTTGCCTGGGAAGTCACATACCTAGTTTTCTAGAATGTCAGAACACTTTAGGAATTAAATGAGTAAAAATTATTCCTTCAACTTCTGCTTTTTTACTGTCTACCTCTGACAGGTACGCTCAAGGTGCCTGTGCCTTGCCACACAACCCAGCCCCTCCCCAAGATGCCTAAGGGATGCCTAAATGGAGTTACAAATGTTAGGCTGTTTGAAACAGAGAGCAGTATTTCATCAATGTTTTCTTATTTTAATCATATGACTAAGAGTTAGCTAGAGTCTTGGTCTTCAGCAGAACAGCTGCAGTTCTGGAAGGACTTCTAAATCACGAAGTTAAACAGTACTTTTTGTTAAATTTAAATTAAGACCAGAATTTATTTAAATTACCATGTTTTTGTCACATCTCCTGTGTTAACAACACCCTTTATTCTGCCATTCTCTCTAAATCACATAAGGGACATGTTCCAAAAAAACTAATAATTTGCAAATAGTAACACTTTAGTGTGTGTTAGAGCAACAATCTCATTTTTTCTGTCAACCATGCTGCATACTAACTGCATACTCTAACAGAAAAGTTTATAAAACAATATCCTGACTGGGTCTAACAGCTGCAGTTATGAACCCTTGAAAAGAACACAGACTGACCCATAGCTGGAGACTCAAAATAGTTTAGCTTTTTGACAAGTGAAATAATTTCGCTTTTGACAGATGGGACAGCTTTAACACAGCTCCTCAGAAACACTGATCATTTACTACCTCTCTAGTCAAGCAGAAGAAGTCACAGCACACTTCTCTTCTTCAAAATGGGACTGTCATCTACCCTAGCCAGACAACTTGACCTCAGTAGCCTTCCCTCTTGGCTTTTTCCATCCTTTGTGCTCTGCCTCCCACTTCTCTTGCATTATTTCTCCTCTCCATCTTCTCAGTTCAGCACTGTGTTTCCCTACATAGACTGAAGAACTTAATAAGGCAGGCTGTAAATGCCCCATATGTGCCATCCACATTTTCCATTTGGCTGTCACAGGCGTGAGGATAGGAGCCTCCAGAAGAGGATGTTTTGTGGCAGAGTCAGCCCTCAAAGGACAGACTACAGCATTCAGGGAGGTCAGCATTCACAGATGGGGGACTACTCAGCAGCAACACCCATAACCAGAAAAGCAACACATCACCAGATTCCTGTGGCCTTCCCTTCCCTCATCTGAAAGAAGTTTGGAGACAGAAGAAATTATTGCTCTGCTTTGTGGGTTTGTTTCTGTTTTTAGCAGTCTTGAAAAAAAGATTCAGAAAAGAAAAATACATGCTTCTTGTCAGAAGTACCCAAAAAAAGAACAAAGACACAGTCCTTTTTTGACATGTTACAACACAGAAGTTCAGAGTCATGAAGAAACAAAACAGGATCCGCTAGCATCCAGCATGATCTCACATTTAAACAGTATTTCCACTTGGAAAAAACCGTAAACTCAATAGTTAATACTGTAATTGTGTATTAATTGATAGGAACAATGCAGGAGAAAGTTTTTAGTAGTCCATGTGTCTAGAAGATTATTTCTTTTGGGAAGTGAAGGAGCTATTTTGTTGCTTAGAGTGCAAATAAACACTTCCCATGCCAAAACAGGTACTATTCAGCCAGTGAGTATCTACAGGTCTACGGCAGAAATAATGGGCATCTCCAGTCTCTCATGTAATGACTCCCTACTCCCAAAAACAGGATCCAGAAAACAGGAGCAACAAAAGACTGGCTGGTAGAAGCCCAATGATTAACATTTTTTGTGCATTACAAAATGTAATAATAATAAACAGCAACGTAACTCATAGGACAAGTAAATTTTAGCTAAGAGAACCTTCTTCTGGAGATAAGCTGGGGTGAGCCCAAGTTACAGTTTTATTGTGTAGGAAGGAAAGGCAGGTCTTCCCAAAAACCCTCCTAATCAGTAAACAGCCGGGATTCAAGAGAAATTTGACCTGTACCTATAGGGAACAACCTAAATGAAAGTTCATGCCTCCACAGAGTCCTTCTGGAGCTCTTTGGCATCATGGATCCCAATGTCCTTCCATTACAGCACAAGCTAAGGAGAAACTCAAAGGCAATTTATGCTGTTCAGCATGCTAATATCTCCTAGTAACATTTCTGATCAGAAATCAGTAGTAATGATCTGTCAAAACCAGGGTGGCTCTTTGCTCCATTGCCTCCAGTTTCTACAAACTATGCAGAACCCTGTTTAGAGTTCCCACAGAGGGACAGGCATGCAGGTGTCATGAGGAAGGACATTCATTTCTCTTCCTCATCTTTGGCAGCATAGATCTGTCTTTCTAGATCCTAAATGTGCCGCTATGTTCTGCCTGGAATTCTTCTCAGATAATCCAAACTTCCTCCCTGATCCCACCCAAATAACTTGTGAACTTTTCTTCTATTTTTGTAGCAAGTAAAGTACCCTCTTTGTGAGACAGAATCTCATGAAACTACACTGCCACTCTGAAACATCTTTCAGCAATTTTATCTAACCTCCCTAGCTCACTTTTATCTACATATATGAGAGTATATGCTACTTCCTAACAATAGCTTTAAAGTAATTCTTAGAACAAAAACACATTTCTTGTAATTATGAGAAGTGAATTTCTTCTTCTATTACCAAGCTCATTTATAAATTCATTTAATTTCAAGAGTGTGAAAATTTAAATTCTGGCTTTGGAATATGTGTGAGCAGCTCCTTTGCTAGTCCTAATTTAAAGTAAATATTTGATTGACAAAAAACCCCAATAACCTTAAGCCAATTCTTAGTGAAATCCTACATGGGAGTATCAAGAATTCTCAAACATAGGTATTGACAAAAGAGCAGGATTTTTCTTCTACAAATCATCAAATGGAAAGAATTGAAGCCAGTTTGAGCTGCCCTTGTCAAACAGGACTCAAGTCTCAAGGCAATAGGAAGTGAAATAATGTTTAAATGTGTACAGGATGTGGTTTGAACTAAGGGGTTATCTTAATGGCAACTTTTACTAGCATAACTATATTAGACTAAATTTTCTGCACAGTAGATTTACCCTGTTCCCCCAAATCCCTATTACTATGAAAACTTACACAATCACGCAGTGTTTGTGTAATAATGTTATTATTGATACCTTAGCTGTTATTATAAACATTGAATACGTGAGGAAATGTATGACATTTTACAGCTAATACAGGCAAACATATAAGAAAAACCATCTTCCCACTAATAATTTCTTTTCTGTGAAACCTAGATAACTATTTGAACTTCACTGTAACGTGCTACAAAGTATTTGCTCATTTTCTCTAGAGGATAACTAATAATGAGGCACTCACTGTTTTACAATCAGTATACACAAAACACTTTATGAATATTTAACCAGCACTTACATTTTCACACTGCATCTTTCTGGGTTTTATGTGGGAAACATTGAGTCCATCAATAACAATATCAAATGGAAGTCGATTTTCCACAAATGTTTGAAAGGCCTCAAATTCCTGAAATAAATAAATAAATAAACACAGGGGAATTATACGTTGAGTTTGACAGAAACTGTTTTTATTTAAAAAGGAAATAAAGCCCAAATGTCTCACTTTTCCTTTGTTGGCTACACCTCACATCATTACTTGCTTATTTCCTAAAACATTCACACCAAAAAAACCCACGCCATCTTTTAAGCCATAAGTCCTACATTGGATACATCCGATAAAACCATTACAACCAAAATTACATTATAACTAAAACCCAAATCTTTACAGTCATCCAGATTTTCAGAATTACAATCTGAACTGTACACTTCTATAAAGATACATGCTATAGTCATTGTCACCACAGCAGCTGCTAAACAAAGCAACTTTACAAACCAGCAGACAGTTTCACTACTACTAGCTCTTAACATATCCAAATGTAAAAAATCATCATACTTAGGTTCTCTGGAAGAATTATGAAATCTCTGAAAGCCATTCAGTATTTAAATAAACATTCATTTAGAAAGACAGTACTTCATTTGTGAGAAACACGTGGCTTTAAGGCTAAAACAATGAACTTTTTTACTAGGTCAGAAATGTAATGCACTGGCTGAGCAGAACAGTAGCATCCATCCAGTTTTTCTATCAGAAGAAAACCACAATTGCTTTAGGTTTGAGAGTCCATAAGAGAAGAACAGACTATAAAACTGTAATAAAATCTTCAGGAATTTCTCCCTTGATTTTTGAGGAAAGATTTTGTAGTTCTTTTGCAGACACTTGCATAAGATTTCTACTTTTTGCTTCTGACGGTTTTTAATAAGCACAAGAACTCTGCACTATCCTGATGGGCAGTGACCTAGTTGCATAAATTACCTTTCTAGTAACAAATAAGATTTATTTGTCACTGACAGAGCTTTCACAGTCCAGGCTATAAATTAACTTTCACAGGAACTCAAAACAATTAATATTTCATGCCTTCTGCAAAGGATTCAAGAAGTACTCTTCTTATCTTGCCTTCTTCCATACAGCAATATGGCAATATCTGTCTACATAAAAAACACTGCCTCAGCACCCAGAAACATATACAGCATATACAATTCTTTCTTGGAAAAAAAAAATGAAAGAAAGAATTCATTTTCCAGCAAATACAATGCTGTCAGGCAGTAACAAATGATCACCAACTTCAAATTTAGTCGGAATGGTTGTGACAAATTACACTAGGAAAAGGGTTACTTGTATTAAGAGTACAAACCAAGCAAGGTAAGATGCCTCACTCAGCTGTTAGAATTTCAGGAATAGTTTCCAGGTGAACAGAGGTGTACCAGTCAAAGCACAGTGGTAAGAATGCAGACAACACAGGGCTCAGCCTAGTACTCTAGAAATCAATCACCTCTTATGTGATCTTTCATTTCTCCATTGCTTAAATAAATGTTACTAATAAGAAAGTATAAAAAGCTGGCCAAGGAAATTATCATCTAAAACAAAAATAAATTGTTGGCACTAGTGAAGTATTTTTCCCACCCCTGCCCTAATCTCAATGTATTTTCTATAGATGAATAAAAATTCTCATTGCCATCTGACAGGGACACCAAGACACAGAAGAAAGTCGCTAGGAAAGGCAGTGGCAGGGATGGCAGGGGGAAACAAGTGCAAAACCAAACAACATGGATTCCTGACTTCTGGGCTTACACCATCCAGGGAACTCCCCGTGGTTCAAAATCTGGCGAGTCATCACTGCAATCCTGGATGGCTGTATGAAATGTGGGAGAGATGAAAAGAAGCAAAACACATGCAGCCCATATGAAGGTAAGAGAAAAGCTCTGAGACAAAGATAAGTGAAAATAGAAAAGACAAAAGAAAGAGGAAGCAGGGGAAACATGTGGTAAATACTCCAAGAGAGCATTATTTTTGCAGTGCCAACAAATGGCAATATTATTTGAAGTAACATGGTTACAGTCAAGCAGACATTTTTGAGAAGCAAGCTGTACAAGTAATCTTGTCTTTACAGGCTCAGTTCAATACAAAACAAGCACTTTGCAGACAATTTTCAGGTAGTATTTTATTTCAAGTAACAATAGTTAAAGAACAGTTCCTGAAAAGGCGGTTTTCCCTGATGGGCAGAGTAGACTGTTTTGTTCAGGGCATACTACAGAATGAGTTGGGGAAGCAGCAGAGGGGTTCAGTGGGTCTGCACTCTGCCCACTCTTTGCTTGGATCCCTCTCCTCTCCCAGAAGGGCAGATGGTGCAGGGCTGCCAGAAGGGTCCTGCTGAAAGGCACCAGGATAGGCTCAGCCCTCCTCAGAACACCATCTCCTGGTTCTCTGGGATTTACTTCTGGAGCTGGGGAGATGCTGCAGCTTTTTCAGCGTCATTCCTTTGGCCACTGCACCTTTCCCCACCATCTCCACCTGTCCATGTCTCCTGACATTCCCAAAAGATGCCTGACAGACAGTATGCCCTGCCAGCCTCCCAGATCAGCTCTATTGTTTTGTATCTTTATAAATAAACTGTGCCAAACAGGGAGAGAAGATTTGCTGGTGGCAAGGAGACTTATCCAAGCAGGGAGATGAGGAGTTAATAGCAAAGTGCAGAAGACAAATGGCCAACTTTAATTCATGTCACCAAACACAGAAGACTCCAATAAAAAGCCTCAGACAGACTAAAAATCCCAAGGGACAGTTCATTTTCTCCTCACCACCCATATTTCCCCAGCAACACACGAGAGTGTGTTCTTTCCTTTCCCAGAAAAAAAAATACATTAAGAATGACAGAGAAGGTCTCCTCCCATGAGAGACAGTTTTTGAGCTGCCATATTTCTCATCCTGTCTGGACACAGGGAAGAAAACGGGCAAACCCTGGAAATAAGCAGCAGGCTACCTCATCCAGAAATAATACAAACACCCAAAGACTTACACTGTAGGAGTGTACTGGGTCTGGCTGAGCTGGAGTTACTGTTCTCCACAGCAGCCCTCACGGTGCTGTGTGATGCACTGGTAGCTAGAATGGTGTTGATAACACACCAGTATTTTGGCTACTGCTGAGCAGTGCTCCTACAACATTAAGGCTGTGTCTCCAACATTCCCCCTCACCAGTAGGCTGGTGGTGGGCAAAATCTTGGGAGGGGACATAACCAAGACAGCTGACTCAGCCTGGCCAAAGGGATATCCCATCCATATGACACCTCCTCAGAACATCTAAGAGAAAGAAGGAGAGGGCATTTGTTATTATGACCTTGGTTTTCTGGAGCAACTGCTATGCTGGAGTGATGCTATGTGATGCTCTGCTTCCCAGGGAGTGCCTGGACATCACCTGCCAATGGGAAGTAGAGAATAAATATTTTATTTTTTGTTGCTTCTGCATGCAGCCTTTGCTTTTCCTTTAATAAACTGCCTCAATCCTGATTCACAAGGGTTTTTCCATCTCATTTTCTCCCCCTACTGGCCTTGCCCCGTTGAGAGGAGTGATAGAGCAGCTTGGTGGCCACCTGGTGTCCAACCAAGTCCAACTCGCTACAAAGAGAGAAAGTAGACAATTTAAAGGATGTTGATCTTTTAATGACTGGGATTTGTCTGGATTTTATGTAGATCTTACTTCAGCCACAGTGGTAAACAGACGATTCATCCACAGTTCCCTAAAGATATCTCCCCCATTAGCTAACTGTTAGAAGAAATTAAAGGCTTTCTTTCTAAGCAGTAAATGCAGTAGAGCACAGCTGCAGTTAGGGTACAACCATTCAAGAGAACCCAGGCATGATGGCCATCAATGCAGTACAAGGATGCCGTGAAGGTTACAGAATCACAGAATATGCTGAGTTGGAAGGGACCCACAAGGATCATTGAGTCCAACTTTTGGCCCTGCACAGGACCATCCCCAAGAGTCAGGTTGGTTTAGGCAAAAAAAAGAAGCAAGCTATTCACAAAGGCTTACCCCTCCAAATGGAGACTACAACGTGATCTACACACACCCTTGTGAATGCCACAGGAGCATTTACATGGAAACATCCTGCTCAACAAGACAAAGGGCACTTCTGATGAATTTCTTCCATAAGCCAACAAGTAGCAAATCACATCTCTCTCTTTCTACCTCCCACCCCCCTCCCTCTCTCTCCAGGTAAGAGCACCAAAACAAACACAGCAAACCTTACACTATCTTCTAACTTGCTCTGACTGCGTTAATCTCACAAAGTTTTTAAGGAAAAGTCTATTTTCCCAGCCTTGAAAACATGACTCAAACTGAAGGAACTAAACTAAAACCACATTTTGTACTGCTTATTGCTGTGACACTCTTAAGGCTCAGGTTCTGCAGAGAAGTACTGCAATACAGCAGGGCTGTTACCTCACTGCAGGACTTCCCCCCACAGCACAGCACAGCACTCACAGCAGCTCCAGTGATATCCTGTTTCACACCATGAACAAAAGAAAAGGGAATTTTTAAAAACCCACCTGATTTCATTCATTGCTTTACTGGGAAAATGGGGGAAGGCCAACTATGCAACCTTTAAAAATGATTCACTGCACCTTCTATTAAAAAATCTTTTCTTCACAAATGGATACACACTGACTAAATCAATTTGAAAGAAAAAGCCAGCTATAACCAAACCCATGATGGAATTTATATTGATGCAAAGAATTTAAGAGTTTTAAAATAATTTATTGTTTAATCACTAGGGTGTGGGTGGCTCAAGTCCATTCATATCTTGGCAAAAGCACAAAGTGTTGCATTTTTTTTGTATTCCACACCAGCTGGATGGCTCATGCACTATTTCACCATCGTTTTATACTGGTATGTACTGGTGCTGCCCCAGAAAACGGTGTTTCTACCTTCTCCCTTTCCTCAGCCATTCATTCCTGGCTTTGTTCTCTCACTTGGCTATGCACACACATTGAGAAAGACTCAAGTGGATGAACTGAGCCCATACAACAGTTTTCAGTCTGCACCAGTCCCCCTGTCGAGTTTACAACACAGAGGATTGTCCTGGCATGAAAATGCAGCCAGGATATGGAACGAGATGGGTAACAGGTGAGACTGCTGGGATCACCTTTTCCCATAGGTAGCCCTGACTATGCTAACTGACTAAATTATGAAAGTACAACATTTTATGAAATGTAACTTTCAGGGTGGAATATTACAGCAAAGCAGGAGAGGTTCATTTTAAAAAAATAGAACTATAGGAATTACTGTTTGAAAAAGCAAGCAATAAAAAAAAGGACTAGTTTTACTACCTTATATAATTCATTTAAAGTTTTTTTTTAAAAATAAGTGTACCCTCAGACTTAAAAAGTCTGGTTTACACAGCAAGAAGTATTTGAAATAGCAGTAGTAATAAATATGAAAATAGTACTTTTTGATAAGACAATACTATTTCAGCTTCTGTAAATACATCTATAGATTTATAGAACAGAAATGTATGTTTTTCTTCCCATACTAGTGCACATACAGATTACAAGCTTCAAAACCACAACAAAAATGAGGGAAGGAATTCATTACTAGTATTTACAGACACTATGTTAAACGTGATAACATAAATAAGTATTTCAAAACAAAATATAGCTAAACAAGCATGTCCTTTGGTAAGAGCAATGAGAGTAATCCACATAAGTATTTTGAAATAATTTTAATGTCTATAGCAGTTCTAAGTGTTAAGAATTAAAAAAACTATACTAAAACCTATTCAAATCACTGCAGAAAAGGCCGTTTGTCACTTCCTCTAAACAATAGGTTTTTGCTCACTTCAGGAATGGTGAAGAGACACTAGTTAAATTAAAAAATATGAAACCACAATATTCAACATATGTTTTTTCCAGAAGATGTCACAATAGTTTAATCTTTGTACAACAGAAGCAGTGCTTCCCCTCTTGTTAAATGACAATATCCTCAAGTGCAAGGAAAGAGCAAATTCTGACTAACAGAATATTATACTGCACTTAATTACAATGTAACTACCCCTATTATCAAACAGGGTGTATTCCAGTATCGTAAGAGCAGCTTTTAGAGAAGTGAAAACATTCAATTTTTAACAGTTTCATAAAATACAATATTATGGGGGTTGCTTTGTTTTCAGCAATGTTTCTTGGCATCAGAAGAAAAACACCAGAATGAACATTAAGTGTGAGAAATAAAATTCAGCTGTCCAACTGAAATCCAGCCAGTTCTTTTTTTTAAGGTGCCTTGGTGGAGCACTCTTAAATCTAGTTGCTATGCCCAAAGGGTTTGAATACTTCCCCTACAGTTTTAAAGCTTGGAAATCCCCTTCAAACCCTTCTAAACAGGAAGGCTTTTCTCAGTATTGTGTATGGTATCTCTGTGTAGTCTGGACTGCACGCAGTTTGTTTGGCCTGTTACATGTGTCTCTGAGTTTACAAATAACCCCAGAGCCAAGAACTGCTGTGGCTGTAGCCTTAGGAGGCACGGTCACTAACAGGAGGAAGCTGCCTGCAGGCAGCCTGGCTGTGATGTGTGCAGGGCTGCCCGTGCACAGCCTCTGTCTGCAGCGGGCACTGCTGGCCCAGCACCAGCTCACATCCACGGGAATAATGCAGAGGAGGTAAATGGCACACGTATCCCGGGCTGTGGCACATGCTGTGCACAGTATCAGCTCTTTGCTTGGAAGTGCTTTTCTCCTCATAGCCCCTGATCTTCTGCAGAGACACAGCAGCCTAACTGAATTAACTACCCTTCCTGAGCTCAAGCAAAGAAGCCATGACATCCAGGTGCAAGATGGACAGCCAGGCATCTCAGGGCAAGTAATAGTAGCTCACCTTGCAAACAGCTAAAGTGCAGGCAGTTTAGCTGACTTTGACCACAAGTTGAGAGTCAACAAAGCAGGTAGAAGAATGAGAAGATTACAGTGGAAGTTGGGAGTGAAGGCATCACCAGATGGAGTTAGAGGAGATTGTGTCAGACAGAGGTTTCTTAAACATTGGATTACATAGAGGCTTTGGAAACAATTAATTACTCCATTCAGAACAGGACTCACATGTACCCCAAGCCCACTTTGGGTCACTTAGTCCTTTGGGGCAAATCATGGAAGTTGGAAGGAGAAACAGAGCTTTATAGAAAAAAAAAGTATTAATCTAAAAGGTAAGAGCTAGAACTTTATCTTCAAGTTTCCTTGGAAAAAGTACCTCCTCATTCAGTTGCAAAAAGAACACGGAGATGAATGGGCTACTTCCTCTTTGTCCTCCCCTTACATTCTAAAACATGTAAAATCCCTGCTTAGTCCAGATCTAGTGTGGGAATTCACATGCCCACAAACCCATCTCTTCCTGCCTTCTTGTCAGCACATACACGTCTCCCACGAGCTTCCTTCCCACTGCACAAGTCCTTTCAGGCTTATCAGAGCTATGTAGGAGCCACAAAGGGAATGAAATTACAGCATTTGCGTAAACACCCAGGAGCAGCTGTGACATGAAAGTCATCACAGCAAAAGCTGATTCTGCCTCTCAGCATACCAATTATATCCTCTCAGGCTCAATGGCATAGCTCCCAATTAAATGCAGCCAGAGTAAACAAGCATCTGACTGAAAATACCATGTAGAAATTTGGTACGAAAGGTGACAGTCTTATTATAACCACTTTCTTTCTATGGCAGCCTGCAAGGTTACAGCTCGCTGTATGAGATCATCATAGGACATCCTAACAGACCTTTCAGAAGCTATGCAGAAGGATCTGAATGGATGCCTATTTTTAATGTACAACATTTCCTTATCAGAGATAATCATAGTTCATGCAAGCCATCTTTTCAACATATTTGTAAGTAGTGTTCACTACCATTCTGATGTGCAAACCTATGTTGTTTGATTTTCTTTCCTAAAACTGATTACGAAAAAGATTTTTTTTTTAATCACAGCACAACAGACTACTTTTGAGGGATCCTCAATTAACCAAGTCTTTGCTCCTAATTTTCTACTCTGATCACATTTATTCCTAAGTGATGGAAATAAAATAAAGCAATGATGCTGTTGCAAAAGTAAGACAGAAGTCTATTCCTCAGTGAAGAAAAAAAGAGATTCCAAATGCATTGCATATTCAATTTGAAACACTGTTGAAAAAAAAATACTTAGAGCTCAAAACAACTCAAACTGTTTCCCTGATTAATCATTTCATTGCAAGAAACACAGATGCACTAAAGAAAACTAGCTGCACTAAAGAAAACTAGTTAAGAGAA
Organism: Daphoenositta chrysoptera; assembly: GCA_013397915.1. Classification (NCBI taxonomy): domain Eukaryota; kingdom Metazoa; phylum Chordata; class Aves; order Passeriformes; genus Daphoenositta; species Daphoenositta chrysoptera. Next base: position 1,316,636 of record VZRO01001497.1, on the reverse strand, counting down.
AAGAAGGAATACAAAGCTAAAGTTTCCTATTTGAATTATGGCTACTATAAAAAAAGTGACTGACTGGAAAATGAAATTCCCCCCACCTTCTCAGATATATTTGCTTACATCCTTATTTCAGCCTCGTCACCTAGTTCCCCTCTGGAAGCCCCTGGCTGCAGAAGAAGTCACACACTCTGACATACCTAAAATGGGCAGCATATTTTCATCACCACATGTCTGCTTTCACAGCACAAAGGCAACTAAAAAGTCCCAAATTTATTTCTGGAAACATCTGATACATCATGACACTGTTTTGCCACTACCCCCACATCCATGCTCAAAATTCACCGAGGAAGCAGGCTTCAAGCTGTACAAACAACAGTAAACTCACCAAGTTCATCTCCATTCAGGGACTGCCTGCTGGTACAGAACTGGAATAAGATCAGCTTGAAACCAGCAAGTAGGTAGGTGGTCCCAGAGTGATAAATGATGGAATTTCAGCTATCACACAGGCTAACAGAATCTACCGACATCAAAATTTAATACAGTGTATTGAGTCTTTGTTTCATTAGATTGTATTCATTTAATCAATCAGGTTCTCACACAGGGGGAACATAATTTCTACTACTGTTCAGATTGTGTGTGAAGGTCCTGTTACCCAGAACTCCCTTCCTCAATCTCCCCACCTTCAACTGGTACTGCCAATCTAGCCCTGTCTACTTGACACATTTGAAATTTTCAAGCCATAGAACGTTTGTTAAAACACAGCCTTTTGTTTATTTTATGATATTATAGAACACCAATACCTATTAAAAACTTAAAATTACTGCTACATTTTTAAGGACAATTTTATTCTCCTGTACAATCCACAGCTAGATCAGACCAAAAGTCATTAATTGAAAATAAAATCTGTGTGGAAATTAGATGTCTGCACAATAGGCTGCATGTATTACAAACACCCCAAGACTTCAAATTTCAAGATTTTGTAACTGATAAACATGTTTAAGGTCTGTGCCTGCAGACAGCCTGAAAAATTAAACCTGGTGTCCTCTCCCATATTTTCAAAGCTGGTGAAGAACTGAGGTGCCAGCTGCAGCAAACCCCCGATCAATACTCAAAGATAAAGCAAACCTGCCCCGAGATGTGGTGTGGGCTCCATCTAGTGGGGCTCAGCTTTGTTCCATATCACTACCACCAAATCTGTTATCTCCACACAAAAAGTGTCAGAAATAGAAACATACAATCATTAAGGTTGGAAAAAACCTCCAGAATCATTGAGTCCAACCTGTGACTGATCACCACCTTGTCAACTAGGCTATAGCATTCAGTGCCCCATCCAGTCATTTCTTGACCACCTCCAGGGACAGTGACTCTACCACTTCCCTGGGCAACCCATTACATGTTTTACCACCCTTTCAGTCAAGAAATTCTTCCTCATGTCCAGCTTCAACCTCCCCTGGCACGGCTTGATGTTATGTCCTCTTGCCCTGTTGCCAGTTGCCTGGGAGAAGAGATTGACTTCCATCTGGCTGCAGCCTCCTTTAGGTACTTGTAGAGACCAGTAAGGTCTCCCCTGAGCCTCCTTTTCTCCAGGCTGAACAACCCCAGCTCCCTCAGCCACTGCTCATGTGACTCACTCTCCAGACCCTTCACCAGCTCTGCTGTCCTCCTCTGGACGTGCTCCAGAGAAGCATCTCAATGTCCACCTTATAGTGAGGGACCCAGAACTGGACGCAGGATTAGAGATATGCCTCCCCAGTGCTGAGCACAGGGGAACAATCCCTGCCCTGGTCCTGCTGGCCACACTATTGCTGATACAGGCCAGGATGCCATTGGCCTTCTTGGCCACCTGGGCACACTCTGGATCATGTCCAGCTGCTGTCAAGCAGCAGACCCAGGTCCTTTTCTGCCGGGCAGCTTTCCAGGCACTCTGTCCCCAGCCTGTAGCACTGCCTGGGATTGTTGTGACCGAAGTCTAGGATCTGATATTTTGCCTTGCTGAACCTCACAGAGTTGGCCTTGACCCACTGATCCAGTCTATCCAGGTCCATCTGCAGAGCCTTCCTACCTTCCAGTTCTTAAACACTCCCACCCAACTCAGTGTTGTCTGTGAACCTGCCAAGGGTGCACTCGATCCCCTTCATCCAGACCATCAACAGAGGCATTAAACAGGACTGGCCCCAACACTGAGCCCTGGGGAACCCCACTGGTCACTGGCTGCCAACTGGATGTAGCTCCTTTCACCACCACTCTCTGGGCCCGGCCATCCAGCCAGGTTTACACCCACTGGAGAGCACAGCTGTCCAAGCCATGGCTACCAGCTTACCCAGGAGAAGGCTGTGGGAGGCAATGTCAAAAGCTTTACTGAAGTCATAGAACTGCAATACACTATAGTGTCTGGAAATTGTGCCCTCTCCTAAGTTTACCATGACCTTTGAAAAGCTTGATGCTCCTAATGTATACTGTAATTATAAATATGAAAGTGTATCTTTAAAACTGAAGAGTAGTTTATTGGTTGGTGGGTTGTGAGAGGTGACAGAACAAAACTATAACTGGTTCTGTTACTTTTTTGCAAGCTTAAAATACTAGATGTCTTATTTTGTTCTATTTACTGGGTTTTATTCCATATTTAAAATTTAGCTTTTGAAGGATTAAAATATTTTGACTTTTTAATGTAAAAACCCCCCACATTTTAATTATTTCAGCATTCATTAACAGCTGGCTGAAAATATAAGAACAAATAAAACATGAAAGATGTTGAGATTTAGACCCAAATTATAAACACAACTGAAAAAGATACATAGGATACTTCATGGCATATCTAATGGCCCATCGATGTTTAAAACAAAGAAAAAAATTTGGGGTGTTTTCAAAGTGTCTGAACATTACTTGTATATTACCCTTCTAGCCAATGAACCTGGTAGTGTGCAAGACCTACCTGTGGACTTGTCTTTCTAAAAGTGTCAGTTCCATGTATCACATCCCTTATTATTCTCTCGCTGAGATTACTGTATTCCTCTTCGGTGAGGTTACTATCCTCCAGCTGATGGTTGCAAACGGGGCATTGTCCACTGCAATAATAGTGAAACAAGAAAATAAAAGGAAAGAGGCTTTTAAATAAGAAACTCCTTAAATATTACTAACTTATCAAGTGCTTGTATACAAGCACAATTCTTTACAAGAACCCCAACAGAGTACAATCATCAGAAAATCAGTTGTACTCTTTCTGTGATGCATCCAAAGCCTAATAAAGTCACTAGAATTATTTTTACATGATTTAGTGGGATCAGCACCAAAAATTTAATTCTAGTGACATCTGAAGATTTAGCAGTAAAACTCTGCAGGAGAGCATGGGGGAATACAGAATATTTAATTCATCAGCATTTATTTAAGCCTTGAGAGATAGGAGTTCAATCCTCAGCATCACCACAAATTCCCACATCTCAAATATTTGAAAGTTTCCGTACTAGACAGGAAAGTCATTATGGATACACAGAGCCCTGGTCTCAATGTGGAAAGGTGATGCTGTTGCACTGGCCTGAACAGAACACCTGAAAGAGCTGTAGATATGTTAGTTGAAGCCAGCAGGCACACCACATTGCCTTGGTCTAGCTACAAATTTATTCCAAAGTGTTACAACAAGAAAATGCACCAGTGAAATGCTCCACTGTTGTGCCAATGGCTGCTCCTAACAAAAAAAGCTAAGTTATATTTGCCTGGTTTATCAAGGTTTAGAATAACCAAACCTGCCACAGGTATGGGAATAACCCTGCCCAAAAGAATAAGGAAAAAAAAAAATAAAGGAAAGCAAGAAAAGGTAACATAAATCTGTTGTATGGCTGGAAAAGCAAATAGCGAGCAATACTGACTTATCTGTGCCACTTGTCTTTCACTACCAGACTTCCCCTTATTTCTAGGCTGTTTGCTCAGATCTCTCCAAGGTGGTCAGACTGAGAGCAGAATGTGACTAAGACAGAAATACTCTTCGCTCTGAAAGCCCTCAGGAATATTAAGTCACGCTGGCACATCTGTACAATGCTTATTAACACCATGGACTTTCTAATATCTGGCTGACTGCACCCAAACAGAAAGTAGCTTTACATTGCTATCTCCTGACAACTAATCACTAGTTGATTATTGCTAAAAAATTTCCATTCCTGCTCTGTAGCACAGGCTGAGTCTCACACGGATCTAGAAATGCAGACTGCTGCAGATGCAAAAGCTCTGCAGCTACAGTCAACCAATGCCACCAGTAGGTGTTCATTTCCCAGAGCCACCAACACTTCCATGAGGCACAGCTGTGTCAGGGACTGTGTGACTGCAGGCAGCACTGGCACAGTTTCCTTATCAATTACATCATCCACTTCTCAATATTCTTTGTTTCCCTGTTGCATGGCCAGCAGCTATGGTAGCAACTGTAGTCTGCGAATCCCAAATCATACATTTTTTTGTCTCTGACACGTGCAAGAACTCTCCACTGCTTAGTCCATACATGTTTTTTAATACTAGAATATCAAAGAGATTGAAAATCCACCATAAAAGGAAAGATAACAGAATAGAAAAATAGGGGATGTGAAAAAACAGCCCTCAAACTCTTCAGTTTCCTTAAGAAGAGTGCTGGCATGTCACAGCATATCCTGAAAAATTTTCCAGAGGAACACGAGTAAGGTTACACTTAAGGTTACAGAGAACACTCAGATCCATGCCAGCCAAGAGGCACAACTGTATATCTCACCAACCTAGTGCTACAAAACCTTACCAGCACTGGGGAAAGGCCACAAATGAAAAGTTTTACAACTCTCAAAAGAAAAATGGTCAACAAATTTCAAGGTTTGTTTGTATGGGTTCAAGCTTCTGGCTGTCACTGTTTAAAGACCCTAGGAGCTCAGTGCTAGAGGAAGACGAAAATATCCTGCAAAAGAGCATCTTAGATATAACTGCCAGTATTTATACAAAATCAGAATAACCTATGAATAAGCCTATTGACTTGTCAAGGTCTTATTTAGGAAAAAGTAGTTTTTAACCATGGATTTTTTAATTCAAGGCTCCTGTTTTAAGGCATCAGTTTTGCTGACTGCAGAGGTGAGTCTAGTAACAATCACTGCATGAGTTTCAGAGATACATTAAGGGCTTTGTCCCTTACAATTAGGACCTAAAATTAAAACCAAACACATATAAAAACACCAACAAAACCAATGAACTCTTTTTTGTCTGATCTGCCAGCATCCACTTTATTTAAACAAAACAAAGCTCTTATATTCTTTTTATTTTCTTGAAACCATTTTAATTTTATTCAAATATTTATCCAAGTAGGCTACCTCAAACTTCTTTACTTCAAAATAAAGTGTTCTCACAGTTCTAACAACATAACTACTATGTAACTACTTGTCACCACTTTGTTCACAGATTCTTAATCCATGATGAGATGTGAGGTGATCTAATTCAGTTTAGCTCTCAGTCTTTAACTGTTTACAGACAGTAAGATAGAAAACACTTAGCTCTTAGTCAAGACAATTGACTTTAGAATTTTGAAACTCTTAAAGGCTAGAAAAGGCTGTCTAAAATATAATTTATTATTATAACAGAGTACAGTATCACACACATTCATACATAATAATAATCTATTTCATAGCAAACAATTCTTAAAAGAGTGAGTTATGCTGTTGTTTCAAGGGCTTCAAAAGCTGCAGGTTCTACATGAGCTTTTACTTCAGAGTATGCAACAAACAGTATTTTTATAAACCACCTAAAACCCCCATAATCCATTGGAGACATTCTCATAATTAATACATTTATAGCTGCCAAATTGCTACAAAAGCATAGAAGAAGGTTTCAAATAGAGTAACATTTAAAATAGCAGTTTACAGATATTAAGAAAACTTCACTGTAATAGAAATACACATCCAAGCTATGCCTGTGAAAACCTAAGAACCATTTTGTCTTCACTGATAATCAGACAGGAAGGGAGAAACCTTCCATCTGTACAAATTAATGTAGTGTGCAAACACTATCAGTTTTCAAGAAGATAACACTTTACACACCAAAGCTGCTCTGCTAAATATCATGTTAAACAACAGTATTAAAAAAGCCAACAAAAAATAAAGTCTTTAAATCCTAAACAGTAGACAAATATGCCACACAGATTTTATTTTAAAACTCTTATATTTTGCTGTGTTTTTCCATCCTGGCTCTGCTTAGCATAACTCTTTCCCAAATGTGCATGTTGGGTCTTGTTTAATGTACAAGAATGAGCTGGAGACTGAAGTTTGTGAAATCATATGTCACAACAAAGGCTCACACTCTCAAGTATTAAAATATTGTTGTATATAAGGAAAGCTTTTTTTTTTATTATTTTTGAAAGATCAGTTCAAGATAGAATAATCAAGACAACACCTCACTTATAAATAAAATGTTGCATTTACCTGTCTTTAATGTTGGTCAGGTGTCCTCTCCAGTTCCCTCCTGGTATACTAATATGTACAGAGATAAAGATAATAAAAACATTAGATTCTTATTTAACAATATCTGAATTACATGTCAGAATAATTATATTTTGGTCAACATTTAGAAATAAAAAAACAAACAGTAATCTACCCTGCATAGGAATTATACAAAGATCCATATTAATTTAGTAAGACCTGGAAATATTATATAAAGAACCAGCATTTAACAACATGCAAAGAAGTAACACCATCAACCTACGCAGTTCATGTTGTCACCAAATTTTAAGAACCATACAAACAATCAGGGTGAACTGATAACTTTTAAGTTACTGCCCTACACGTTCATAAACCGTTCCAATAATGGTAGTGTATTCCCACTGCCATATTTTCCATCCAGGAAGACTAACTAGTAAAATGGCTCTGTAGCTCACATAAATCAAAGCCAAGAGTTTAAAAAAAAAAAAAATCACAGATGGGCTCACATACAACCTCATGACAAATATGCAATGGGCTCAGGGGAACCCCATTGTGCATGCCCAGTGCAACAAGTTGTAATTTGTAGAGTCTGACAAACACTTCTCATGACAACAGACTGTGCAGCCTGCTAAATACTGTGCTAAAACAAAGAGCCTCCTATTAAGATTGTATAGAATATTAGGAGATGAACAAAGTCAATACATTTAATCTTCACTTTACCTAGTGGAATTTGCTGCCTCTTTCCTTTAATGAAAGAAACTATCTAACTTTCAACTAGCTTACTACTTCTACACTCCAATAAATTACAGGAAAAACCCTCATACACCTGTCAATACTCCTTATGTACCACCCCAGAAAGAGATGAAGTCAGCTATTTTGGACAGACATGACCCACCACAATTTCCTACTTTTTGTACCAACAGGTAATATTTAACAGGTCAAAGAAAAGGTGAAATCAGTAATAATTTTAAACATTCACAATAATTTGGGAGCAAAAATAAAATGCACCTTTTCATGACAACGTGTGTCTTGTAGAGAAGCAAAAATCAAAATGAGATGTTGAGGGGTCTCAGAGGGATAACCTGAGTCCCTCTTCCTCATGAACTGCACCTTGCTATTGAAACATTATTTACCTTTCAAACCATAGCTTTATACTCCGCATAAATGTTTTGTGAGGGTATATTTGGTTCTCTCTCAAATATAAGAGGATACCAAAGAGTTCTTTTTGTAACTCAGCATCTTTCATACCCCTGCTGAAGTCAAAAAACGATTGCAGGACATCCAAGGTTGGGACCACATCTTTAGCCAACATTTCATTGTACAGTTCAAAGGCGAGTTTCATTTCTTGGTGACGGCTGGCTGCTTTGATACAAGATTCATAGCATTTCCGTGAGGGAACCATAATCTTTTTTACTTCTTCCAAAAGAGTTAAGGCCATTCTCCACTGATCCGAGTTGCTCAGCCCACTGATCAGAAGATTGTAAGCCCCACTTTCTAAAATCCTAAATCTGACTTTCATTATATCATACACATCACAGATTTCTGACACCTGTCCCTGCTGGACACACAGTGTCAGGTATTTGACCAACACACTATATGCAATGTCACCATCACGCTTTGCCAGGTGGGTCAGCAAGGACTTGGCCACTTCAATGGGGCTGTTGCACCTGATCATACTGATCAGCATCACCTCTTCAAATATTTCAGGTGAGTGGAAATCTTCCCTTAGTTTGTTCCATTCCTCAGCCTGCAAAGGTTTTTCTGGAGGTTGTACATTGCTAAATTTATGCCTTGACAGAACACGACTCATTGACCACTTCTTTGCAGCTCCAACAGAGGAAGAAAAGTGGAATTTCCCTTCAGGTATTTCTTTAGTCTCCTCATCCCACCCTTTTCGTTCTTTGCAATCAATTTCAGACCTTTTCTTGGTAGGTGAGACATCAGTTTCTTTGGGGTCCACTGGTAATGCAGTGCTGGAAGATGTCATAAAACTGAAATAGTTAATTTTTTCCCTATTGGGGATGCTGAAAGAGGCAGCAAACAGTTGTCGGCATCTTGAAACAGGCCAGAACATGTGACATTTCCATAGCAAAGCCTGCAAACTCTGCTGACTAGTTTGAGAAAAGAGTGCCATCACAAGAAGAAATTATCTCACTATTAGCTCACTGTATCTGATGAAGCTATAAAACGAAAACAGTTTGCATGGGGATGTTTATTAATAAAAGCCCAAGGTTTGTCGAGCTGTATAAGCTTCTGTTTCAAAATGCTTGTTCTTTGAGTCCTTTTTGTCTCTTACGGACACAAAAAGAGGTAAAATCTTTTTTCACAAAAATTAATCTCTTAGACTGCGAGGACAGTCATCCAAAATGAGGGTATCCTCCTTTCTAGAGTAGATCTTTTGCGTACTACGATTCCTGTTTGTTGGTTACAGCAATGATGAGTACTGTCTATGTTGTACGCAGAAAGGCAACACTGACGCAGCTACGTAAAAAGCACAGGGTTTTTCTTCCTGCCTTTGTCCAGGTCAAGTCAGGAGATTTCCTAAAAATAAAAACAACACCACGACATCATGACCTGCTCCGTGGTTTCCTGAGATATTTACATCTCCGTGCTAGCAAACACGAAACTCAAGGTAACTCGACGACTTCAGGTGAGGAATCCCAATCCTGATCCTTCAGGCAGCCCGAGGAAGGGGTTCCTACATTGCTTCCCTCACATTTTTCACCTGGTGACAAACTTCCGTATAACTTGTTTCCCCAATCCCAAATCCTTGGTAACGCCGCTGCCAAAGAGGCAGAGCAACACCGCGGGCGGTAACTACACTGAAATCACAGGTACACGTTAGGTTATCCAGGTAAATACCGCGAGGTCCGCAGGCGGGTCCGCCTGACGGGGAGACCCCGCAGGGCCCCACGTCCCTCACTCGGTGCCCCGCGGGCCCGGTCGGGCCGCACCGCAGAACCCGCAGCCTTTGGGAAGCCGCTCCCGCTCTCCCCCCTGCCCCCGCTCCCTCCGGGAGGTGCCCACCTCACCCTCACGGCAGGCGCGTGCCCCACGGCAGGGCACGCCGGCTTCCCATTGGCCCGGAAGCGCGTGGCGGGCCCGCGCCCGCGCCTGCAGCCAATGGCGCCTCACGGGGCGGGGCTCACGTGATCCGCGCGCCCCGCTGAGAGGGACGCGGTGGCTCCGCCATGTCGGCTGCGGGCGGGGCGCGCTGAGTGGGGGTGCGGCCCGCAGNGGGGGGCGGCCTGCTCGGGGCTGCCCTGGTTCGCCGTGTCCGGGCCCCGCAGGGGCCGGGCGGGCCCCGCAGTCGCCCTCGTCAGAACCGAGCTCGTGTCTCTCGGGGGGCGGTGAGGGGGCGGGGGGGCGCTGTGAGGGCTGCGCTGCCCCCGCGGCAGCCTCGGCTCGGGGCGCTCCGCGGGCGGGGCGGGCAGCCGGAGCTGGCGCAGGGGCGCAGCGACAGCCCCGGCCCGGCACGGAGAGGCGGTCTGGGGCTGTGTCAGCAACCCCACAGAGCTGCTGCCGCTGCACACCTTACAGTGAATCGAGTGTGTGCAGGCCTTGAAAGAGGTGCTCTGTACATACTCAAAATATGACGTATTCTTATGTAATTTATGTGATCGGTCTGTGCTCCGCTCATTTCCGCCTAATATTTGTGTTACTAAACAGCACAACCGGATAAGCATCAGTATTAACTCTATTTTTCAAGCCCCTCGTTAGGTTAGAACTGTGTTTGGAGTACAACGTGAACATTCTTTTCTGTGTCAATCAGCCAAAAAGAGTGAACAAGAGCTAAAGGATGAAGAAATGGAATTGTTCACAAAATATTACATGGAATGGAAAGGAGGGAAAAAAAGTGACAATATATCGTATGCAAACATACCACGATTTTACTACAGGGTAAGTGAAATATCCAGATAAACTTTTAATAAGGGGCTATTCTGTGTTACACAGAAAGCTGTGGTCACTCATAGGGACCCTGCATCTTCAGAAGCTAAAGCAGATTGAAATCTGAGTGATGTGGATTGCTTAGTGTAATTTTTTATTTTCTACAGTTGTGAATTTCAGCAGTTTTAAATAATTAATAAGAATCTTATAAAATCTTATGAAATGGTTTGCTGATCAGGCTGCTTGGTAAAGATAGGAAGTCTTCTTTCTCTTTGAGAGGCACTTAATGGTGTAACTAAATTTTGACATCCTGGTGTTACACATGTATCTATCTTCTGGTTCCTCTTTAGACACAGTGGGATGCTGCCTCATGAAAATGGTGGGTCATTGGTTTTGCAGACTAAAGATAAATCTGCTGCTTGCATCATCCAGCAGAAATGCTTGGTCCAGCAACCTAGTTGTGAGATGAATCAGATTGGGATGGGAGCACATGTTGACATCTTGATATTGCTGGCACTCATCAACTTGACCACTCAGCTGCTCTCAAGCCTCTCATGGGCATGTATTCCTTAGGATCTCACGTTTCTGCCAATTAAGTTTTTGAGTACCTGTGTGTCAGTTGATGGATACACGTGCAACTCTCCAATTCTGGTGGTGCTGTACAGTTTGGCACATAAATATTAGCAGAATGCTCACACTAGGTGTTACTTCATTATATTTGTTGGCCAAAAGAAGTCTAGTAGACATTCACACCTTTGAGAGTCAGGCCTACCACAAAATAGAATGTGCTGCTCTCTCCTGAGTAAAACACGACAGTAAATGTCTTTTATGTGTGAGCCCTCATATCTAGCATGGGAAAGTGCTTACTTGATGGGTTATCAGGTGTGAGGTACTTCTCTGTCTCTCGTGTTAAAGATGTCCTGCTTTAAATAAATATTTCATTATTGAAATGATTTGAGACAGTATGCAAGTGATATCCCTTGTAGCAGAAGCAAGGTCTGGTAGACTGGCTATTTTCTGTCACGTAAACAACTTCAAGACTACCTAAGACTACTTGCTGTAGTTTTTGAATGGTACCACTGTGCAGAAAATTAAAATGCCACAATGTTTTCAGCTGCCAGCTGAAGATGAAGTCTTGCTTCAGAAATTAAGAGAAGAATCTAGAGCTGTCTTTCTGCAAAGAAAAAGTAGAGAACTGTTGGATAATGAAGAGCTGCAGGTAGGAAGTTAATTTCTGTATGTCTTGTAATGGTTCTGAATGGATTTAGATTATCTGCTGTCAGAGTTTGATTATCTCCTGTCTGCCCACAGAATCTTGTGGTGAGATGCTTTGTATTTGGGCACACAGTTCTTAGATAAAGCTGAAGTGCTGGTAATGCCAGTGTGAAGCTTCCTCGTGTTGATGTATGTGAGGACTAAATTGATGGCTTCTGGTTTTCCAGCATGTTGCAATGATTTCCCTGGTGGGCCCAGACAATGAAATAAGTTCTGTTTATGTATCACTGAGAGACACTTCAAAGATGGTTGATTTTATTGCACTGCAAAGACAAAATGGGTGTGACCCTAGAAATCCTAGTGAGGGAGAGAGAGTGTGCATGTGTTTAACAGCATTTAAGGTGGTGGAAGTAGTGTATACTCACTTTTGTGGCTGAACTGACTATGTGTACTGAATAACTGAGGGAACCTTGCATCAGGCCCACGTTTTTGCTGAGTTTCTAAAAACACTGTATCTTAAGTACATTGGCATCTCTAAAGAGATATCTTCTTAACCAAATATAAATACCTTTTAAGAATCTATGGTTTCTACTGGATAAACATCAGACATCACCAATGATTGGGGAAGAAGCAATGATCAATTATGAGAACTTCTTGAAAGTTGGTGAAAAAGCTGGACCGAAATGCAAGTAAGGCTTTCTTCTCTTGTATGTGCTCATTTTGACTAAACCCAGGTGCTGTGATAACTTTCAGTTGCTAAAATAGATGGGAACAGTTTAATGGTGAGAAAAAATAATATCTATGTAGTTACAGATTAACTGGTTGCTTGACATCCTTGCAAAGGTGTTTTCTGCATCTCTGAGGTGACTTTTAATAGAGGTGCATAAAAGAATGGTAGTGCATCCTTCTGAAGAAGAAATCTTTTATCAGCATTAGCATTTTTATGATGTTAGTGGTCAGCAAACAGCACATTATGTATTTGAACTGGAAATCATGTCTCCTGTGATACTGCCTAACCCTCCCTAATGTCTTCTGATGCAGAATTTCCTACCAGATGTTCCGTGCACAGCATGCAGTGAATGGTCCTTTGTTGTGCTCCTGTTGGAGATGGCTGTTGTGCACATGGCTTTGTGATTGAGTTTTGGGCAGAAGCAGATTATTTGTCAGTACTGGCAGTTTCTTTTATGAGCATATTGTTGTAGAAGATTGGAAGCTACCAAACATATTGTACTGAAGAGAAATTAAATTGAATAAAAGCTCTCAAAAGTTCTACATCAATGAAGAGTCTCATGAGCAGAAAAGGTAGCTGCTTTTTATTGAGTTTACTGTTGTTACTTTGTAGGATTCCACCTGGTGAGTGTAATGTAGCACATTAACACATTCTATGGTAAAATGTTATTTTACAGGTTCTGTAAATTTCAAAGACTGTAACCGGATCTGTTAGAGCAGTGTAATCAGATGCATAGAAGTAGCTTTGTGTTTGTGTTTTACAGACAATTCTTTACAGCGAAGATCTTTGCCAAATTACTCCATAACGATCCTTACGGAAGAATATCTATCATGCAGTTTTTCAATTATGTCATGCGAAAAGGTTAGTGGATGATGCTTCTGCTTAGAGAGAAGTTGTTTCATTTTAAGGCTATTTTCAGCTTTGTTACTTACTTGATGTTCCCTTCAACAGCAGTGAGATCTGCCCTTAACTGCAAGTGTTTTTCTTGAGGCTTGGGATTTTTTTCTGATTACTAGAAGGTGGAAGTCCACCACACCTCTAAAATCCACCTCTCCCTGGCCACAGATATCCTTGTTCTGTTTGTTATATATATTGTCATTCTGATTTCCTTTATTCAGGCAACATTGTGAAGTGCAAAACAAACTTCCATGGCAGATGTGATCTTAACCACTGTGATCAGGCAAATAGCTTTGTTTGCTGTTTGTCCTTCTACAGAGTGGTGTTGTCTATGTTTTCTAACTGTTTGTCAAATATATCTCAATACGTTTCTGTACTTGTCACTGTAGCCTTACCATATTTTCAGCTATTTTTTATTATAAATAGCCATTTGGGCTGAAAAATGCTTTTTTTTTTTTTTTAATTTAAATCTGTATTAGACGTCGTTTAAAACACTAGGCTGGCTAGCAGAAAGGAAGATTGTCTTACTGTCTTTTGCCTTGGCTACTGTGTTCTTAGATCTATTGGAGCCTTCTGGAGAGAACAGCACCTTTCTCTGAGCAGCTCCGCCTGCTTAACTTAAAATCTTGTGGTGCAAGGGATGAGAAATGTGTTGAGCAGGAAATGTGATATGCAGGTGTGCACAATATGCAAGAAATAAATCATAGACCCAATTCCAACAACAAACCCAAAAGCTGCAGGATAGGAGACTTGTGGCAAAGTCTGTTAAAATTGTATACATTTCAAAAAGGCCCAACCAGATGGACACAACAGAGGTTCTTTCAGAACTTTGTTTCACCCAGAAGTTTTAAGTCTTGTGTATTTAGGATTATACCTTTTTTCTAAGCAAACAAATAAAATAATAATTTTAAAAAAGCCGCCGCCACCAAATCATTACATGTGGGATGCATTTACCTTTAAACTTAAACCAACAAAGAAACAGCCTCACTGTAAAACCTTTGCCATCTGAGTGACACTTAGCCCACCATGAGAAGCACTTACCTTGAAGAATGAATGTTATAAACGATCGCTCATACTGGATAAGAGGAACTTTTGAACTGTTTCTTCATAAAATGGGAGTTTAATTTAATGTTAAGTATGTGAATAATAGTTTTTATGCCTAATCTATACTCCATCACTGTTACTGTGTTTTAACAATGGCCTCAAGCACATTGTCCTGTAGATTGTCCAATTAATGTGCCTTCTCATGACAAAAATAGATGCTTGTGCAATTCTACATTCTCCTCCTGTAGCTCAGAAGTGAGGGCAGGACCTTTGGCTGTAGCTGCAGTGCCTGGTGCTATACAAGGGGTAGTAGCAATCTATGTGTCTATGACATTGTACAGCTGTTTAATGCAGTGAAAATGCACGGCTACACATTTCTAAGTCAGTGAGAGAACGAATCCATATGATTCTGTGTAGCCAGCTGTGTGTGCTTGCTGCCTGGAAAGCCTGGGCTGCATCAAAGGAAGCGTGGCCAGCAGGTCAAGGGAGATGATTCTCCCCCTCTGCTCTGAAATTAATGAGACTCCCCCTGGAGTCAGCACAGGAAAGATACGAGCCTCTCATAGGACCACAGGCTGAGAGAGTTGGGGTTGTCCAGCCTGGAGAAGAGAAGGTTCTGGGGGAGCCCTCACTGTGGACTTCCAGTACTTAAAAGGAGCATATAAATGGAGGGAGGGCAACTTCTTGCACAGGCAGATAGTGCTAGGACAAGGGGAAACAGTTTTATATTAAAGAGGAGACATTTAGGGTAGATGCTAGGAAGAAATACTTTACTCAGAGGGTGGTGAGGCACTGGAACAGGTTGTCCAGAGAGGTTGTGGATGCACCATGCCTGGAAGTGTTCAAGGCCAGGTTGGATGGGGCTTTGAGCAGTCTGATCTAGTGGGTGGCATCCCTGCCTATGGCGAGGGGAGGTTGGAACAAGGTGATCTTTAAGGTTGTTTTTAATCCTAGCTGTTCTATGATTCTGTGAGACACCAAATAAAATGTTGTCTCCTCAACCATTTTTCACATCTAGTTATAAGGCAGTCTTGGCAACAGTGCATATTTATATTACAAATAGTATGTATTTATAAAGTGTATATTTATATTATATTGCCAGTGACTCTTACAAATTTAGAGACTGAAACAGTGTTTCTAAGCAGTAGACATGGCTTTGCTTAAAGCTTAGAAACATAGGAAGAGGCACTTAAAATCCAGCTGTGCCTTGTGGCCTCTAGAATAACTTCAAATTTTGGCAAGAACTCAAACGCCCCATAGGTTTCTTGCATTGTAATTCTGTTTTCTGTTTCACAGTATGGCTTCATCAGACAAGAATAGGTCTCAGTTTATATGATGTGGCAGGACAAGGCTACCTCAGAGAATCAGTAAGTAGATTCTTGATTAACTTAATGTCTCTCTTTAAATCTAATGACAGAGCATCAGAAAGAGTCCAATTTTTTCCTGGTCTTGTCTTGTAAAAGCTTATATCATAACATAGATTAGGGATGGGCACATTTGTTTGGATAAATTGCAATTCATGTATTTAAGAGATTTGATGGTGGGAGTGCTGCTAGCCTTTTAAACTTACAGGTAATTTTCTGAAAAAGGGATTGTATCTACAAAGATTTCATGTCGTTGGCACTTTACTAGATTTAGTAGGAGATGGTAAAAATCACAAATTATTCTTCAGTGACTTGTTCTCCTGTTCTAACAGGAGGTAATATGATAAAATAAATAAAAATGCCCTAGTTACCGCTCATCTTAAAGAAAAAAGATTTATTAAAGAATATTCAGCATATTCTGATTGGATAATCCAATCAGAAGTTATGTGTTGATACTTGAAAAAGGTACAGTTGAATGCATTTATATTTGTATATAAATATCATGTACTTTGTTAAATTCTGCTTTATTAATAGATTGTCTCAGCCCTAGAATCACATATACATGTATATGGGATTTCTTGCACAGAGACAGAAGCTTTTTTACTTGCTTTCATGATCTTTTCTGCATTGTTGCCGGACTGTTTATTTTTGATAAAATACACTTGAAAGCCAGGGAGGAATATAGCAAAGATGCAACGATAATGGTGTTTAATGCTTGTTTTCTTTTCTTTCTTAATTCTGCAGGATTTAGAAAACTATATTTTGGAACTCATCCCTACTTTGCCACAACTGGATGGCTTAGAAAAATCTTTTTACTCCTTCTATGTCTGCACAGCAGTTAGAAAGTTCTTCTTCTTTCTGGATCCTCTCAGAACAGGCAGGTCTCTTAAAATGTTTCCACTGAAGCTACGTGGGTTTTCAAAGTGATGTGTAGTTGTCCTTGTACGCTTTTGTTCAGCAGTGAAGATTCATCTCCACTGAAGATCACAACTCTTTATTGTGGGTCTCATAATCTACTTTTACAGCTAATGAATTTCTGTGAGATACCCATCAGTTGAGGTACTTTAGATTTACCTCATAGAAACTGGCAAATAAGATATTCTTTCATCATAATGAGCATTAGCAGTAGCTAATTTTATAAGTGTTAGGGTGGATAGAAAACACAGCAACCAACAACACAACTGCTTGTCAGAACATCCACAGAGTTGTGGAAATGCTCAGGAATGGTTACAGTGATGTGCTTTTCCTGGGATTAAATCTGTGTGCACCATATAGACCCACTAGAAAAGGTCTGCAGTTAGGGCTGATAATCCTTGTTACAGGTGTAGCTCCCTCGTGTGCCCTCGATTTAAATCACAAACTGCATGTGTTTTCAAGGTCCAGCTGTGCCCCTTGTAAAGGTCAGAACTGTGTGGGCAGCAGTTTCTGACAGAGGTGATTACAAACCTGTGGAGAGGGTGTGTGGAAGTTACAAAGCCATTATTTTGCACAGCTGTGAGCAGTGTCTGTGCACCAGTCAGAGCTGCACCAGCAGAAGTGCATTCTGCTACTGTAGCTTTGTGTCACATCTGTAGTTTTGAAGATGTAAGAATATCATGTCACTTAGGAGACTACTATTTAATCGAATGTTTTAAGCATGCTTTCTTTACTTTTTTTATTCTACATTTTGAGTTGATGTTGAGTGCTCGTATTTATTTTAATCTAGTTTTCTGGCTTTTAATGCTTCAGGATAACTCCTGCCAATATCAGGCTAGTTTTGTCCAGTCACTTTAGAAGGTATTTTATCTCTGAAATTAGAGCCTTATCCTTGATGTTAGAAGTGGGTTTTGTTTAGCTTTGGTTTTTAAAAAGACATTTTTTTTCTGCTCTGAATACTTCTTTCTTAAGTACAACCACCTAAATGAGAATAGTCAAATGGATATGTTGGCTGACCAACTGTTAAAATGTATTTTCCTTTTCTTGCTGCAGGGAAGATAAAGATACAGGATATTTTAGCTTGCAGCTTCCTGGATGATTTACTGGAGGTAAAGGTCTCTAATATATACTGTTGTATTTTAATTTACTCCTTCTGAATTCTAACTTTATGTTTCACTTAGTTAAGGGATGAAGAACTTTCTAAAGAAAGTCAGGAAACAAATTGGTTTTCTGCTCCTTCTGCTTTAAGAGTTTATGGTAGGTTCCTTTATACGTCAACACTTTTCTTCTCCTCTTTCTTGTATGACTTAGTCACATTATTACTGCTATTTTTGCTCTGCTTTTGTCATGTTAAATCCTCCTGCTAGTTAGTCTTTTCAAATCCTGTATCCACCCTTTCAGTATATCTGCCTGACTTTTGTTATAGTTTTGGTTCTCCGCTATAGCTCTTTACCACGGTTTTATAGTCTGTCACCTTGTTGCACAAGGTACAGGATTGCTCTGTAACCTTCTCTTCTGGCTCTGTTCATGCCTTTGCATCATCTTTATCTCTTTTTTCATGCTTACAGCATATTTGTATAAAATAATCTGCTCTTAGCCTTCTGCTCCTCTCTCAGTATCCACAGCTATTAACTTAGATTGGAACTACTAACACCTCGTTATGGGAATCCCACTTCCTCTCCCTCCATGTTCTGTGCTTATTTCTGATGCTTTATGAGTATTATTGTGGATCTAGCATATTCTCACTTAACTGTGTTCATTTTATTATGGAAATTAGAAAATTCAGCATTTCACTGCTTATTTTTCTCTGTTGAAACAGTTCTTTTCTGACGGAGGTATATTATGGTTTGCTTTTTTATCTCCTCCCTAGGTCAGTACTTAAACCTTGATAAAGACCACAATGGCATGCTCAGCAAAGAAGAACTGTCCCGATATGGAACAGGGACTCTGACCAACATATTTTTGGACCGTGTCTTTCAGGAATGCTTGACTTATGATGGTGAAATGGTAATCACATATTTTCACTTTGTCCACAGCATAAAAGCTGTGGCTTACTGAGTTGAGAAATGTCTAATAATCAGTATCTTTAAAACAAAGAGTAGCTTGAGGTAAAGTAACTTTTGTTAATCATTGTGCACACAAATTACCATGCAATATATTAGAAAGTTAATTTTCTTGAGACCAAGGTGATTGCAGTGTGTCTTAAAAATAAATTCCTTGTTTGAAAAAGCAGAGGTGATACAGAATCCAGAGAGGCTAGGACAAGGCCACTTGTAGATTCAATTACAAAAGTGCATGTTGAAAAAATATATAGATGCAGCAGTACTTTTTAGTTAAATGTAATGCTTTAAAGAGAACCAAAGACAAGTGGCACACTTGAGATTAGTGCAAGTTAGCTAAGCTGTCTGCTTCTTCATGAAGACAACTGTGTTTTTCCTTGTAAGCTTTCCATAGCTGTGAAAAATGAGAAGTCCAGCTAATTCAGAGTTAAAGTAACACCTTATATCTGTATTTTTTTGAAGGTTTACTTTATGTTCAGCCACTGTTCTTGTCTGCATTCAGATGACTGGAGTGTACAGTAATAAGTTACAAATTCACCATACAGCCCTTTTGCCACCTTAGCAGTTTTTTTGTTAGAATTACATAATCATTGAGGTCATGAGGGATCCTCTTAGTTGTCCTACTCTGAACTTGCAGCAGTAGGTCCATCTCTCTGTTGTGGGGGAGACCAGAGCAGGACCCAGTGCCTGGGTGTGGTGTGAGCAGTGCTGAGTGGAGCAGGATCCCTCACCTTCCTCCTTGCCAGTGAAGCGTTCCCCAGCGCAGCTGAGGGTGCTGTCAGCAGCCTGTGCTGCAAGGGCCTGTTGAAAAGCTCCCTTCTGACTGGTCAGCCCCCAACTCAACAGGTACATGGGGTTATTCCTCCCCAGATGCAGGGTTTTGCATTCCCTCTGTTCAACTTGATGAGCCTCCTATTAGCCTATTTTTCCAGGCTGTCAAGCTCCCTCTGAATGACAGCACAGCTCTCAGGTGTTACAGGTAAACAGGGTTGTTATACACACAGGGCTGGAGGATTTCTGCCCTTGTCACAACTGTATCTTGATTGGGAAACCAAGAAGCAATACTAATGAAAAAGAAAAGTGTGATACTTATTTGTAATGTTAACTAATGTTTCTAGCACATAATTTGCCAAATTACTGACTCTGATCTAAGGATTATATACTTAATTGGCCATATAGTTCACTGTTTGGTCACAGTAGGCTTACTGCTGCTAGACATTTAATTTGTGATAATAAAAACATTTTATATGTTTTTTCTTCACTAGTTGGGTATGTTCAGCAGTTTAAAGATATATTAAACATTGTTCAAAAGCACATATATGGCATGTTTGATTTGGATTTATGCTTGGAATGCTATTTGGCCTCTAAAATGGCAGGATTTTCCATTATCAGCAGTCATTAAAAAGTAACTTTCCAGTGCACATGAGTGGTAGCAGCCATTTTCTATTTCATGTTGTCTTTTCCAGAAAATAGACTGATCCCCTACAAGGAAATAGCTGCCAATTATAGAGTTCCTGCTTGCAAAATCAATTTAGAAAGAAGACTGTAATAAACATGATTGTATCTACTTCTAGGACTATAAAACCTACCTGGACTTTGTGCTTGCATTAGAAAACAGAAAGGAGCCTGCAGCTCTGCAATATATTTTCAAACTGCTTGATATAGAGAACAAAGGACACCTGAATGTCTTTTCCCTTAATTATTTCTTTAGGGTAAGTCTCTTTATACAAGTAAGCCATTTTCTGTGTTTATAGTGTTATAGCCTATGTGCTTCTGCATGCAGATCTGCAGGAAATCACTTTGAATTACCAATAGCCACAGGCAGGCTAGTAACGACTGCTAAGAAGATTTAAAATATTTTTTTAAAAAGACAAAAATTGGAAAGATTTCAAAAGGCATTTTCAGTAGTTTATCTGCAGTTGAAATTAACTGTTTTGATTTTGGTTAGTAAAAATATTTTCTATTGATTTGGAGGTTTTTAAAATCTAAACTGTCCTAAAATTGTGTGATGATTACCTATTAAAATCTTTTATGATGGTTCTAATTGATTATTACCCATGGTTTTAATTTTAACTGTAATCCTAAAATTCAGTAAAAGAAATGAAGATAATGAAACTTATTGATAGGCCTGTACATCTGTGGGATTTTTCATGCAGTGCTTTGCTTGCAAAAAGCTTCTTGCATTTTTCAGTCTGCATTTTTACCTGTTGCTTCAGAAATAGATTTAAACTAAGCTTTTTTATTTTTTTTTAGTTGCTGTCAAAATTAACTTAAGATTGTAAAATCTTCCTCCAAACTGTGGTTTGTGTGTGATGGGGTTTTTGTTGTTTTGGTTTTTTTCCTTTCTGACTGGTGGTGATTTTGGTTTGGAGAGGGGAAAGATGTTTTGTTGTTTCATCTTGTTTTTCTAATAGATACCTGAGATATCTTGGGAAGTGCTATGCAGTAAAATTGTATTTTTGCTGTGGATGGTTTCAGCTGAGTTATGAGCTTGATGCTTTATTCATGTACAGAATCCCGTCAGTGACATCTATTCAGACACAGGGACAAGCACTCCAAATTTCTTTATGTGGCTCTTTGTATTGTAACTGTAAAAATATATAATGTCATATTTAGCTGTATGCTTAAAGGATGAAGAGCAAGGTACATACTTCATTAGTCAGTAAAGCATTCAGGCCTGCTCAAGGCATAATCTTATATCCACCTTATTTCTGTATTGTAACAAGTCTCCTTTTGGACATGGAAGGTTCTAAGTTTTCCTTGAAATCAGAACAGTTCCTCTTGACTCTGTGAATGCTTGCTCTTCTGCTAGCATTACGTGTAGATAGGTCTGCACCTACAGAGGCTGTGCTGACAAGGCTGTGCAGCTTATGCTAGTGAAACAGTTTTGTTCACAGTTGTTACTGGCAGCTGTAGGTGTGGTGATGCAGGTGTTTAAATAGTACCACATTCAAAGAACTGGATTGTCTTTCTGCTGATGGGTCATTTTCCTTCTCTCTTTCCCTAGCCTGTGTTTCATACTGTGTCAGATAATGTAACTTTATAGCTTGAGTGTATTAATACCTTAAGTTTTGAGTGTTGAGGGATAATATGCATATTGGTCAAACACTGGTCATAATGAAAGTGAGATTCATGTTGTACTAATTAAGAACTGTGAACCTAGAGATGTGTATCATTGATAATGCTGTAACTCACCCCTGCCTCACCTGTGGAAGAAAAGTGATTGCAAGCTGTACCATGAATGCTTTGTTAGAAGGCAATACAGGTTAAGATGCAGAAGCATTAAAAAACTTTCATAGAGAGTCAGTATAATACTGCACTAGCCATTCCTAACTTCTCTTTTTTCTAGGCTATTCAGGAACAAATGAAAATTCATGGACAGGAACCAGTTTCTTTTCAGGATGTCAAGGTTAGCTTTACCAAATGGAGTACTATGTAAAATCTTTGAATGGGCATTTCATAATTTAATTATGTTATGTCATAATTTGTAGGTTGCTGTGTATTTACTTGCAGAGTAGTAGGAATGAGCAGACTTGTCTTACTCTTAGGTTTGAAAATGCCTTTCTGGTCAGCAGTTGCTCTGTAAAATAACTGATATGTTCTAGTAGTTTCCTTAATAATAGACAAATTACTTGTTAAACACATGTTGCTGTTTCTTACATTTGAAGGTACTTGCTAAGTCCATTTTACAGTTCTGAGGATAATTCCTTGGGGGATGGGGGGCAGACAGGTGACTTAAAAAAACAGCCTATAAAACTGAATACTGCATACTTTATATTTAGCAGTTTTAGTACTTTAAAAAGTACAAGAGTTTCTACAAAACTTAGCTCATACAAGTGAACTGAGTTTCATTTTGCCACTTTGAGGCTGAAGCCTCCCCAGAAAATCAAATTCTTACTTGAGATTGTGGGAGCTGAGGACACTGCTGCTAACTGTAGCCAATCAGTCAGTGTGCTTTGTATCTTAAATGCTTTGGGGCTTAGCAGCTGCTTTCTGTAAATCGGTGTGGGTGGCACTAGTTAGCCAAAGATCATTCTGTATATGGTATGAAATAGCCATTATTCTGCTCATTAATGTGTGGGGGCTTTTCTCCCAATTTTGACTTGTCTTTCATAGGATGAAATCTTTGATATGGTGAAGCCAAAGGACCCTTACAAAATCTCCCTTCAAGACTTGATCAATAGCAGTCAAGGAGACACTGTTACCAGCATTCTAATTGATCTGAATGGGTTCTGGACTTACGAGAACAGAGAGGTCCTTGTGGCAAGCGACAATGACAGCACTGCTGATGCTGATGATACGTGACTTCCAATGGGAGCAGACTGTATCCAGACAGAGACCTCAAGCTGATGGGCCAACTGCTGGAAGCTGGAAACATTCATTATTTGAATCAATTCCTCTTCCATTTTACTTCCCTCCCTTCCTCCTTGGCCCCCACATATGATATAAAATGTGGTATATACACAAATCACAGAATGAATTTCTGAAACCAAAAAAGCAAGTGTTGTTTAAGAGGCAAAAATTACCTGTTTTTTTAATAAATATTTTTGGACTTTTTTCATGTGCTCCAAGCGCTATTCTTATTTAAATACCTTACTCTAAGTGTGAATTTACCCTGTAAGAAAGAATGTGGTTGTTGGTATGTTCAGCACTGGCCTGTATCCACTCAGCCATCCCAAGCCTCCCACTCCATTCTGTATGGCTTCCTCTAATGGCAGCACTGTTGAGCATTCTGTTGTGAAAGCAGAAGTTTTCAGTAAGAAGTACATAATTTAGGCCTTTTTCTTCTATGCATGACCAGCTTTAAATGTGTAACAGGAAGGGTAAGTAAATTATTGAACTAACTGAATAGTTACCTAATTTTTAAGAGGTTCATTAACAGAAATAAAACTGCACTAGCTTTAGATCTAGTTAAAACTAATCCAAACACCTGTACAGAGGCTTTCAACAAGTTAACCTCCTGTGCAAGTATTTTAAGTAATCTGTCTTAATTATACAACTGAGCTACAGCAGTAGTTAGAGCTGTTAAAGTCCCTTAATCCTTAAGAAAGCCATAGATATGTTTCAGACAGAATTACAATAGCATCAGGCCAGAAATGTTTGCAATCCTGCATTATTTATTAGTTTGAGGTAGTGCTGAACACAGAGTACTACATGAGAGTCTAAGGAAAACGGTGGGGGTAAAATGATATTTTGAATTCTGGTGCCTGAATATTCAATCAGGATGTGTGACTTGGTAAAGATGAAAACAGTAAACAGGCCCACACACCTGTGTACAGCCATAACGTTTCAAAGACCACAGAGTTTTGAAAAAAAATCCATAGCCAACTTCCAGTTCAAAAATTATATTAAATATAAAATAACCAATTAATGCATTTACAGAAAAATTAAACCAGTATGAAAGTAACCACTTTCATACAGTTTGCAAAAAAGGAAGGATTAAGTTAAGGCACAGTGAGTAATACAGTATTTTATACAAAGAAGGCAGTGAGAGCATTTGTTATGCAACAAATAGTAGGGAAAGGAGATAAAAAAACCAACTGACATTAATTTCTTGAAAGAAAAGCAAAGTATCCTTCAGCTGTCAAGGTACTACTCAAGCTATGTGAGGTTTTCTTTCTTAGATGCTTTAAGAACTCTTAAGAGAACTCTTAACTCTGTAAGAAAACAAGCTGGATTTCTGTGTATTCCCCAGGTGTTGAACCAAGCTCCCCTTGCAGATGTTCAGGGCTAAGGAGTGATTTTACACTGTGGTCAGCACCCACTGTCTTACCATTCAGAAAAGGCAAAGAATACGGAGTATATCAAAACAGATGGACTAGAGCTGATGATTGAATCCTCCTCCTTAGATTTTCTGTAGTGCTGGAGTGCCACAGCCAGATGAGAGAAAGAGTTTGTGCTGTACAGGACACAATTCCATAAACAAAGAGCCAAGTTACCTGGCCTGAGGTGTTACGTCAGCCTTCTCAGCTGGCAGGGGGAGCAAGGTCAGGGCCATGTCATGATACCCAACAACCCAGTTTTGCTGAAGACTGGTTTTAAATTTTTTTTTAAGAAATCTCAAGGACAGAAGTAATGTTTTATATGGTAACTAGTGCAGGTTCTACGCTCCTTTACCTACAACAGTTGTCCACAGAAAATGACTGGGGCAATGACATCTGATTTTTGTGAAGTAAACCATTCACCTTTTGCAAGCTACAAGTACAACAGTCATTGCAGTAAAATAGCCTTAATTGCTATTTGCCGTGGAGCTACCTGCACTTCATTTAGACAAAAATTTCTGTTGTTGCAAGTGCAGTATCACAATGCATTACATTTATTTAAGAGAAGGAAAGAGTCGTAAGTTTGGTTTTGTTGTTTCTAGTTATTTATGTGTTCTGTGCTAACAGGGTGAAAACCATCTGCAGTGGCACATCCCTTACTGGTAATTTAACATTAAACACAGAGTTTGTTTAGTTTACTTAAGTTCATGGACTTGGGTAATCAATGTCCAAAAAAGTTCATAGTTCTAGACTGGTACTACATAGAGTGTCTAGTGCACTTAATATAATTTAGCAAGACTTTAGTTTCTTTCCCAGGACCATTGAGAGCATGCATTTAAGCACATGGGTCTCTTAATTCTTGGGCTTGGAGTGAGAACTTCCTACACTGATGTTTGTTCTGAACTTTGCTACAGCACTGAATAGGTCAGCTGAGCACTGTTAGCCTCCAAGAGTCCTGGTACTTGTTACTAAGTTCTTACACTTACTTTGCTTACAGCCTGCTGGAAAGTTGGAGTTTTTTTACTTAAAAAAAAAAAGTCAGTGGACCCTTAAATCTAATTAACATTAAATCTAACATTTTTCTCTTGTGTTAACAACAGAAAAAAAATACATGCATACAACAGTGACAATAAATAGGGGAAATAAGACTCTATTATAATTACTTTTGGGTTACAGGATATTAATTCCTATTAATCTATTCATAGAGAGCCGAGTTGCAAACAATGTGCAAATCAGGTATTTCGAAGTAGGAAACAGCACTGCCTCTGCAATTCACAGGTGTTAAGAGACACAGCAATTCAGAGAAAAGATATTTCTACTTGCTTTACATAGAAATTAGCTCACACATTCAATTTTAGACCAAATGTTTGTAGTGCAATTTTCATTTTAACTGAAGTGCCAATTTGGCAGAATGCCTCAGCCTTTATTAGGCAGACAGACTGAACAGACATCACCTAGCTCTCTCCTGATCAATAAGAATGGAAGGAGTTGTATTTCACTGAACAAGTATAATCCTATTTTTCCTCTTGATAGGCAGATTGTGACACCTGTCAGTTCTTATTTCCTACATTATACAGAGCTTTACACTTAAGGAGGGACAGGAACTGCATCCTGTTTATTTTCCGCAATGGGCGGGCAATCTCCCTCACTTTCAAAGTTTACATTCACGAAGGAAGAGCATGCTGTTGCCCCAGGCTGGTCTGTCTGGACAGGAGCTTCAGCTTGTGCCTTATTCTGCTGTTCCTGATGCTGTCTTTCTGCTTCTTCTGACATCTTGTTTTCCTGTTCCTCCTCTTCCTCCTAAAAAGTGAGAACCAGATTCATATGCTACTATTTACTATTTACCACTTACTTAGATGAACCTGAAGTCTTTCCCTAAGACCATACCAGTTGCTATTACAAGGCAAGGACATTTGTTCCACTAGAAAACAGTCATAGTTGATCATAAGATCAGGTACATTCCAGAAATCCCATTATGAAAAAAAATCCCCAAAAGTGAAGGATTAAACTGTGTTAAACAAACATAGGAAAAAGACACATACCTAGATAAGCAGTTTTAGTTAATATCAATAGTGATAGGTCTACCTCCTCTAAAGCTTTTTCAGCTCTCAATAAAAAAAATTAGTAATAAAGCTTTAAGTATGCTTTCCATCTCTACTAAATGAAGATTTTTGAGGGTTAGGGTTTTTTGCCTAAAGCACTGGCTACCTATCAGTGTTGTCCAGTTATGCTTTAGAACAAATGGTAACCTTGTGTTCAATTTACCCTTGACACTGTGTTGAACAAGTTTTAGAGCTGGGGAAATGTATTGGTAGCAGCCACCTCTTTACAGTGTTCAGCACCTGTCCATCCAACTTTGTCACAGTGTGGACTTGAAAATGCATTGTACAAGAGAAACAGAGCAGAGGTCAGGACCCACCTGTTTCTAGGACTGATGAGCTGGAGAGAAAAGGCTGATGGATAAAAAAATGTTAATCATGCATCAAATGAAAACTGGAGACAAGCTGAAAGTAAGGGTCTAAAGCTTCATTTTAATGCTACAATACAAATTTTATTTTTTAGAATACCAGGGAAGACAAGTTGGGAGAAAAGGAGTGCAAGAACCCTATCTCACACACATACCTCTCTCTTCATTCTGTAATACTCATCAATGGCATATTGGTATTTTGGTGTGCTTATCCCCAGAACAGATGCAATCTTTTCTCCCAGGAAATCACACACTAAAAAATAAAGACAGGTTTACATATGGTTAGTATCTAGAAGAAAATTCTTAAACACAGTTTTATTATAAAAATTATCACCATCTTTCCTGAATGGTTTTCTGTAGTCCTACTTCACTCACAAAATAAAACAAAAATCTGTAGAGTTAATTTCCTTATAGGTAATTATTACCTGAATATACTAATAATTGTTCTTTAGGATAAAGAATGAACAAAAGGAGAAGAATATGAAATTCAATGAAAATACATATGGTGGTAGTGTTTGAATTCTGCTAGTTTCAGCTTTGGATCTAAGTTTGTTTTGCTAGGAATGAGTTAAAGGGTAAGCCTTGAACTGAACTTTAACTGAAATTAAGTTTAGACAAAAGTACATGGGTACCAACTGTACTGGTAGTTCAGTCTAGTGGTACTAGCAAACTAGACAGTATTTATTGATACAAGCATAATTCAAGTCAGTTTTAACAATGTTCTGTGTCACATACTAATGGATTAATAAAATATTTATGTTTCAGCTGTCTCAATTTTCAAGCTGTAGGCTACATTCAGTGCTACTTTGCTAGGGCACAGTCAAAAGTATGGCACGGGGAAGCTTGTGTCAGTCAATTTCTTTACCATGGTGATGGCTACAGCACTGGCTGAGTGAAGGCAAGCAAGAAGTCAAATATACTGCATTTCAAATTGTAAATCTGCCCAAGGATGCAAATGAGTTAGTCATCTTCAGGGAAAAAAGTTAGAAGTTAGCAACTGACTGCTTCAATGAACATTCACAATAACTAATTTTATAGACATCCTGGCATCCCAAGCACTGTGCAAAAGACCAGTTCAGATTACAAATGTAAGAGCCAAGACTGAAGTGTGAAGATGAAAGGACTGATCTTCAAATTCATAAAGGACTTCTGAAAAAAGGGAGGCAATATCTACCCTTGCGTATGAAGAACAGATGCATCAAGGAATATAATTACACTGTACATTAGAGAAAAAGTGTTTCTAAAAATAAGGATAGGTTAACTAATACAACAGACTGCCATAAATTTGTAAAATATTCAAAATTATGTGTACAGTGAAAGAAACTCCATAATATTTGTGGAAAAAAACCCAATAAAGATCCTTTACACCTTGGAAAGAACACAGACTATAACAAGCATTTTTAAAACTTGGCAGAATTTTAAGAGGTCCATGAGTCAAATAAATTTCAGTGCAGTGAGTTTAAAACCCTTGACAATAGTCCTGTTTGTTTTGTAATCTCAGGAGTTCATTTTACAGCACACAACTAGATGTGTTCTTGGGATAATTTCTAGTTGTCTTCAGAAAAACTGTCCGTTTAGTTACACCAGCCAGCATTCTTTTCAGGTAACATCACACAAAATGGTTCCATACAAAACCTAACAGATAGCTGATATATTCCCTTGCCAACACCAACTTATCTCCATATGAAGAAAATGGGGGAAAAGTGATCATCAAAAGGGTATTTTCCGGTCATTCTTCCATGCAGTAGTTGTTGATTGAAAGTAAGAATTTTTTTTAGAAGTGCCTAAGGCAAGAGAGTACGTCTCCACAGATTAAATACAGTTTGAGTCATACTTTTGAAAAAACAGCAAGTAGAAGAACCCAAAGATGATTTACAGTCTCTCAACATGACTTTGTGACTTTCAATATTCCCTTTCTGGTTTACCCAAAAATTAAATAAAGCAATACCTGATAAGGTTGATGTGGCAACTCGCAGCATGTGAAACCACAAGTAGGGTCCCCACGTGAGTGTTGTCTGCAGGAACAAGAGCAGTATGAATATGTACAGCTGTATGTTCATGGCACAAAATAACACAAGCAAAACCTCCAAAAGCTTGAGAAGAAAGACCTGCAATGTTTTCTGTTTTCCAGCTACTACAATATTTTTGCTTTAAAGTAAGTGTAGACCAGACAAATGAAGAAAATTATCACCATAAGATATAAATATAGCCATAGTTTACCTCTAGGAAAATTTCTATCACTGCTTTTTCTTTCCTGCTCCCAGACTTGGGAAATGACAAGCAGCCAACTCAATCCCTCACTAGGAGAAGCTCTCCACAAGGTTCTGAATTCCATCTGACCAAGAGGAGAAGTGAGGTAACAAAGTAGTCCCTCATTACAATAATGAGTGAACTGCAAATGACTGCTTAAAATCAAACCAAACCTTCAAACCTCTGAAGGAGAGGCTGCTTTCAGACATGTACAAGCAGATAGGAATTGCCCCTTGAAACTGCACCTGAAAAATAAAACCAGGAGCCCCAAGGGAGGGGGAGAATTACCACAGCTCTGAGGTAGCCATGAGGGAGCCATGCAGAGGCTGCCAAGCAAAGCCCCACGGGTGATGTGAACCACGAGGAACAGAGGATGAATAAAACAGGGCTCAAGTGGGGTCACCTCAAGCATTTGCTTTGGGTGAGGAAGTCTCTCCGAGGAGCCTGCACACCAGGGCACCAACACGGGACATAACCACAAGGAACTGGAAATCTGTGTGCAGCTGCAGGGGTAGGGTCTCCTCAGGATCCCAGAGATGCCGTGACTGGACTGAGTGCTGCTGTGGAGGGATACCCACGCTTTAGGAAGGGCTGGCCAGGAGGACAAAGAAGGGGAATTGCTCTTTGCATGGCTGTGGTGTGTTCACAGCTACAGCAAAAATACTGCAGCCACCAGACAAACTGATATATATACATATACATCGTAAATTAAAGATTTAGAATTAAATTAATTATAAAATAATGGCCATGCACAGGCTATGCTTTTCATCAAGGGAAGAGACTGTATCTGTTTAGAAAAAAACCAAACAAAACCATGTAATAAAAAGGAAAAGGATGAAAAGCAGATTCCAAGCTAATGGGGAAAAAATTGTAGGCTTTCATTTTTCTGAAAAGGTAAATTCAACTTTCATAGTGAACTAAAACATGTTTATAGTTAACAGGCTGTTGTATTCAGTGAGCTCTTTGTTACGTATTTCCCCCCAAAAAAGATCTCTGTAGAAGTACTTTTCTTCTGGAAAGTAGCACTTAAAAGTGTCAGCTGTTATTACGTAAAACACATTAGCTCTACTCAGTTATGTAAGTATTTATAACTTGCTACTAAGAACTGTTTGGTAGTAACCTTTTTCTATTATCTTATTTAATAGATGTCTCTACAGGAACAACCAATATTATTGTAAATAATATAGCTACAGAAACTAGCTGGTATGGCCTCAGTACACATGTACACAAGCTACCAGACTTTGGTGCTTTTCAAGCATAGTCTCTACAGATCAGTGCAGCAAGAAATCGTCTGTCAAGCCAGAAACTCAAGTTGGGCAGGCTGACAAAAAGCCAGATGCTATATATTTTTGGCAGTGGATATGGAAAATGTCCTGCCAAGGTAAAAGTGTAAGCAAAACCAGCTGCTATCCTGCTCACACAAAAGCACCTCCAGCTCATTGATTATGTGCTCAGTTGGCAGACAGGCTAACGAGGAGTTTGTTCAGTTGAAGAAGTCAAAGTAAGTGCTGGAAAAGCTTGTTGCCACAGGTGCAAATAATGGCACTGACGGGGCTCTGTACAATCCTTCATGATGAGGTGACAGGGTTAGAAAGCATTCACGCAGGGCACAGGACAAACAAGGGCCTGCTGTGTGCTGTAAGAAAGAAGCTACAAGAGCCCCCATAACATTTCAGAGTGAAAAGACAAAGCTGAACTTCAACGTGACAGAAGTAACTCGGACCCAGAACATTCTAGTAAGTTTGGGGTAAGACAAACGTGGGTAACAGCTGAGGCTCGGCAGACACAGAGGTTCTATTTCTACTCTTCCACCACCACAGTTAAAAAGCAGTTTGGTACATTAGAAGCACTCCTAAGTTCAGCTTCATGGGAACCTCTGCTTTCTGACAAAGCCCAACCAGACACTTCCCCATCCCTGACAAGCAAGGCTTTGCTAGACCCCTCAATTTAAAAGGTAACTTTCTTTCCAGTGTCTCAAAAGGCAATACAGAGTCATGGGAGAAGCTACTTCACAGAAATCCAACAGGAGAAAGGAGACGGCTTGGAAAGTAAACCACCAGGAACAACCAGGAACAAGGGAATGCATCCAAGGAATCACCTTGTTTATCCACACATTCCCCCTTTACCTCCTCAGGGTAAATTTGGGTGCCTTCCCAGAGCACCTTGGAGATGGAAGCAGAAATGGCAGATGTGAGGCAAGAACTGGGACTGTGGAAACCGGAACGGTTCGAGTGACACGGACAGGGCTGTTAAGCAATGCCTCAGTACAAATTAATCAAATTAATCATTGCCTGTGAAGTAGCTTTGATGCACTGAGCTGGAAACTGGAAAACCATACCCAAGTCAGGTCCTACAGACCTGCAGAACCACATATCCAGATACTGTATTTCAGCTTCCTTTGGCCAGCCAGAGAAGCCTTGATGTTCAGTCTTTAATCAACTCAAGGACACAGCAATACTGTATTTCTTGACTGGGAACAAGGGACAGTATGAAACAGAGTACACTGGTTTACTGTATTTCTCCTGCAATCCATCTCTTTAGTATACATTTCTACAATGTTTAATTATATTATTCAGCTATCCTGACCTTATTTTGTTGTTAAAATAGAAAACACAATGGTTTTGACAACTGATTTTTAAATTACAAGAAATCTTAATGTACAATTTAAATTTAAATAGGAATGAACATAATGGATTCAATCACTGATAAAACCAAGGGGCCTCTGGTTCAATGACAGAACAGGATTTTGTGTCCTACTATGGGGCTGCCGAAGGTAGCACACATTTTCCCTTGAATTGCTGCGTGCACCACGTTCCTAAACAATCCACATATATATTTATTTTCGGCAGATTTCAGCCCCAATAACACTTAAATTTTCCAGGGTATGTAGGGTTTCTTTTTGTCAGAAAAAATGGCAAAATGAGAAAAACAGTAATTTCCTGATTCAGGAAAAACAAAATCCTGTGTTCAATAGTTAATATACACCACTAAATAGATACTTTTTCATTGTTTACCATGCCAAGATACATTTTTAATTAGTTTAATCCTTGACTGTTCATTGCTATAATAAGTTCTTTAGTGTATGCACCATGTAAAACTGTGGCATCTAGGACAAGCCAGTGAAAACAACATCAGGAACACACATACCATCCTCCATCCAGAGCTTCTACCATATTAGGAGTAGTTATTACTTGGTCAGTGAATATTTTTCTTCTTCATCCCCAAATTCTTAAAGAAAATCACAGTTTGATGGTCCTCAAGAGAGGACTTTTTGTTATTTGAAGTTAAGGCCCTTTTAACTACAGGATATCAAGATAACCTTCCTGCAAGGGTGTGTTTCAATCTTTCTGAGCACTGAAGGTTAATAAAATTAAGTCTCTCCTGGAGCTTTGTTGCAGATGTCTTCTCGGGATGAATTCTAAGGTTATCACACCAACAGTGATGTTGCTCACAGCTCCTCTGTGAAGACTTACACTCCACCTTCTGCCTACTCATCTAATAGGTGAATGCAGCAGAGTGCTGCACCACCAAGTGCCCCTCCAGGGATAAACAGAAGGATTATCTTCTTAGTTAATACAAAATAAAGTTTTGGTGGACAAAAGCAAAAGAAAATTTACATATAGACTGCAAACATCTATATTTTAGGACAAAAGAATCAAAAATACATTTATGCTACTAAAGTATTTGAATTTCAGTGTGAGAACATTCAGATAATACCGAAAATTATCTAAAAAATAACATCCTGTGTTCTGGATTAAAAAATACAAAACATAATAGAATGGACACCCCAGTCCAACAATGTTAATGAACTGAGTGCTCAGCTATAGAAGCACCAGAAATTGTTTCAAAGAAAACTTAAAACCCAGTTCTTTTTGAGAATTTGCTTTGTTATGAGTAATACAAATACACCACACCAAGTGCTCTGGTTATGGTTTTACCAGGATATATACATACTACTTTGCTTAGTAAGAAACACATTGTCATTGCCTGCTTAGCTCTAAAACACAATTAAACCAAGGTACTTACTGAAGACATTTCTTTATAACACAGCAAAATATTTGTTTCCCTTAAACTCATTCAAAAGCTGCCGGGATGCTAATACCAGCACAACTTTGAAATTTCATGATAGAAAGTTTCTATTCAAAATATTTAATGTGCTTTTTCTAAAAATAAACTGGTCCAGAAACAGCTATTACTTGCAACATACTTTTTTGTATCCCAACTGAGATAACAAGTTTTAGACATGCTGGTCTCAGCATACAGACTATTTAATTGCTTTTATAGAAATCCTACAATAAAAACATTTTAAAAGCAGCTGTTGGCCAAAACATCAAAGCTCAGCTTGGACTAACATTTCTTCAATTGTCTGGCTCAGCTGGGATACACGAAGCATGCAGGAGATAAAGTAAACCTCACTTAATGGCAACCCCTGCTCTAATCAAGTTCACTCTGTCCGAGGTAAAAAGCAATACATAATAAGGCATAGTGTGTTCCACAATAAACTACTCTGGTTTGGGGGGTCCTTTTATTAAAAAGTGTATTCAAAATTAAGGATTTAATAAACTATGAAAGGAGAATAACGCAATCTTAACTCCACCATGCAATATACTTCTTTGGTATTCAGAAAAGAAATTGGTATTAGGAAAGGAGGGGAACAATCATACAGTATTCCTGGCTGTTTTGCACACTTGAGGGCTCTTTAGTTAAGTGTCTATTTGCACAGCAGCGTGCAAGTCTCTGCCTTAACAACACCTACACCAAGGCTTGTGAGCCTTCCATTACTGCACCACCACGGAACTTTTCTACTGTCAGAAAATTGCACAAAAAATTATACATATCTTGTTCCCTGCTCATTATAATTGCGGAAAAAAAAACTCTCAAACATTCACAGATATCTGACATGACTGCCTAGTGGGCAACAAACCTCACTCTGAAGATACTTGAAAATTACCGTAATAGTAAGTTTCTCACTTCTTGTATTTCTTTGAGAAGATCCTTCAGGAGGAAAAAAACACCCTAGTACCCAGCAAGGCAGCTTAACATCTTACTCATTGTTTGTGACTACAATACATTTCTTTTCCAACTATAAAATGTGTGTTTTATACTGATAATATCCTACCTGCTATCAGGCTAATGTTACTTTTTGTTGTATACAAGAACTGCCTACCAAGAAAGAGAGCACTGCCATCAGTCCATGCAAAACGCAATGCAACAGCTTAACCTGTGGGTCATTAGGAACCCCAATCCCAGCTAAATTCCCCTAGTCTTACTGGAGCTTAGCCCTCAACCCACCTTTTTTCTTCTTCAAGATAAATTCATTTTACAGAGGGGAAGAGAGGTATTGCTTGACAGTCAAAGCAAACCTCTTGTAGTTCACCGCTTCTTCAGAAGAGCAAAAGCAGAAAGTCAAACCCTTCAGTCCCTTCAAGAAAGCCAAGCTCTCCCAGGATGGATACACATATTAATAAATGCAGGGCCTACTACTGTAGAGTAAGTAGAAAGCTCAACATTTCTTAACTATGGATTCCCAAACAATGGAGCAGGAGTCATTTCAACAGCAATGTTGAGTAGAAAGCAGGGCACTGTTTTCTGTGCATGCAAGGACTCTTCTCTGAAGTGTGGGAACAAGCAGCTCTACACCAGTGCCTGCCCACAGTGTGCAAGCAGGCAGGACGAGCTGCTGCAAAGCTCCTGGCTGCCTGACCACACTCCAGCACATCAGGAAGGACCCGGCCAGTTTGGGAGTCTCCACCCCAGTACAGGCACCCAAGCACAGAGAGGGCCAAGGAGAGAGCTCGGCCAGCAGGCACGGGATAGGACTGCAGACTCAGTTTACTGGGGCAAGGATAGTTGCACAAGGGTAAGAAAAGAGGTGGTTGGGACACCAGTTTCTGGGGTTGTCATACAAGAAACATGAGACTGGGCATGTGGAGAGATGAAGAGCAGGATGTGGATCTTCTCTGGGACTGACTGCCAGAGGGTGGGGAGCTGCAGCTTCTGGTGTTGGCACACGCGGCTCTAAGCGTTGCAATCACACTGTCACTACAAAATAGTTCAACAGACAGGCCAACAGAATAAAACAGATTACATGTTTCATTTTACCTCTAAGTATAGATCCAGAATCATTGACAAAAAGGAAAATGCATTTTGGCAGCTACAATGCACACTACTGGTTTTAATTGTTGAGACTTCACTTGAATTTGGACCAATAAAAGGAAACTCCATTCACAGGCTGAGCAACATCTCAACAGCTTACAAGGCAGATGAACATTACCTACAGGGACTAGGCAGGTCCTTTAAAATCTGGTTTTTATGTATCATGAATCAGGCCGGTTTTTCTTTATTTCTGCAAGTCATCTGTTTCTTTCCCTCCAATACTCTTTTAATTATATCAAACTGTTGGTATGGTAACCCTAAACTACAGGTTTAACTCTCTACTGTCAACAAATGTAAGGAAAAAAATGTCTCCCCTGCAATTTTTTTTTTTTAAACAGTACAAACCAAGGAGATACCAGGCAAATATTATTAGAAAGGGAAATGTTGGAGAAGACAAACTACAACTGTGAAGAAATTAAACGCATATCTAATTAATAAGGCTACTTCAGTGGAGGAGAACTAAAGGACAAAACTTCCCAAGAATACCTTTCACAGATTTCTGAGTCCCTTAAGCCAATCAAATTATTAGAATTTATAATACTAAAGACTTTATCAGATTTATGACACAAAAAATAAAATATAAAACGTTGATAGTTACCCAGTAAACCAGAACTAGCAATTTATTAAGTAAAATACCTACAGGATCTACAGGTGGCAACAGGTCTTTTTTCTCTTGTTCATCTTCCTCTTCATCTGTGCTGTATTCTTCCATTGTTTCTCCACTTGCAAAATGAATAACCCTCCTTGGAATTTTCTTTTTCTTTCCTATGACACCCAGCTCCACATTCTCAAAGCCACTATCTCCCTTTGAAAGTTGCTATAAAGGAAAAAAAAAATCATTATCTCAAGTACATGCTTCTGGAACTGGAAAGTTCCCCCTTAACAAACTTCATGAGATATTTTAAATATTTTAGATTGATTAGCATATACAGTGGACATTTAAAAGAGCTTGCCTGTAGGTAAAAGACTGAAACATTCTTGTTTGCAGATACGTAAAAACTGATCCCTTCTCTAAAAGTAACAAAAAGGTTTCTTGTGGGGGCATGTTTCATTAAATAATTTGGTAGGCACATAAATTTTAATATTTAAAAGTATTGCTCGGTTTGGAATTAATATCTAATGAAATTAATCAAGTAGTTCATAGGCTGTAGCCCCCTCTTTGCAAGTTCAGACAGACACCTCTAGCACAAAAGAGAACTGAATAACTAAGCAGCCAGGCTCAAGCTTTGAAAAGATGCACCAAGGAATCTGCCCCTGTGGGCTTTCATCAGCAACCACGATTAGTACAAGGGACCAGGGTAAAAGGACAACACTTAGTTTTGTGGCTAAGAACACACAAAGTGAGATGTACAATGTTTGGCTGTGTTCTTCCAGCTGCTGAATGCTACAATGCAGTCTTTGGGTCATAAGCATTAAGAATATATACTTGTAGTTCAAAGGCCAGTCAATAAATCTTTAGGCTAGTCACTCCTGCAGGCAGAGAATTTTGTTAAGGTTTTGTATTGCAGCTATCAAAACAGAGCCTTCATCTTGGTAGAGCTTTTAGATGCTACTGCAATAAATGCACAAAACTGTGCTGGAAACAATTTTGTCATGTAGAGAAGGCCACAGAGGTTAGGAAATGTCAACCACATGTTTTAATGTACCATGAAGGTTTTTAAAAATGCATGAGCTCATGTAATTTGAAACTGTATAAGGAATGACATGCATAGTGTGTGTATCCAGGTTGCATAAAACGGGCACATTGCAATTTCCAGCTTCTTCCCTATACAAACCTAATGATCTCCTCAGAGCACAATTCAAAATTATAAATAAAAATACATGCTTTATCACACAGTTGTGAAACGTTCCTTCATCACTGCAAGTGCAGCATCACCATCCCCATCTCTCATGCCAGATTACACAACACAGCTCTCTCAGCAAGGCAAGCAGGCTTGGTTAGCCGGGAGAGACAGTGGGCATGGCAGAGAGGGGCAGCAGAGGGTGGCGGGAGCAGAAGGGCTTCCTTCATTCCAGCCACAGATTCTTCTCGTGCCCAGGGAGAGGAGGGAGGGAGGTAAAGATGACGTGCTGAGCTCTACGGTGTGGAGAGGAGCGCACCCATTCATCATCCCTGCGAGCCCTGTACCACTGCTTCTCAAAACTGCAAGTCATCTCAGCTTCCCCCAGCATTTCTTTAGCCATGGTGGCACACTGCAGGCGTTTTCCTGGAGGAGCAGAGCAGAATCCAGCAGCAAGTTTTCAATGGGGTAATTCAGCTGAAACACGATTGTATTTTCATGTAGAAAGACAAAACTGATTATCTGGGGCCCAGTGCAATCTCTCTGCTATCAGTCTTGGGAACAGAGCAAGACACAAAACACAAATGCTGAAAACAGTGAAGCAACCTGAGCACAGGGAGCACTCCTTGCTGCCATTATAAAAGCAGGTGCCACTTCCCATGACTCGGTTCTGTATCTTTTTGTGCAAAAAGCACCACAGAATCAGCTTTTTATGAACATTCCACACTTCTTTATTGGCATCATACAATGACACTTTTTATATTTAGTCACAGTACTGAAGAGCACTGTTTCTTGCAAATACCACATCATAAATATCACTGTGATTAATAACAGCAAGCAATCAGAGCCACCCCCCCCCCCCCCGCCTTAGAGTTCCTTTAAAAGTACAGTCCCTTCACCTGATTTTGGCTCATTTAGTGCAAATGCTTAAAATATTTTAACTTTTAAAAAATGTTGTTTAATATTTCAAGTTTAAAAAGCAAGCTTTAGTTCCCTGTACACCCATCCCACACTCACACTACCTACAGTAAGCAGCTCCACATAGCTGGTACTGGTACAACATTTCAGACAAATGCAGTAGTTCAAGACAGTAAGGATTCACCAAGGAAGAGTGAATCTGGTTCCCTCAGCAATCTGGCTCGAAGTCCTACATTAATAAATACAATAAAATATCAGCTGTTGGTTTCGGTTATTACATAGTCAACAAACCTGAGTGTGGGTTTTAGTCATCACTGGCCTTTTAAGTTTTACTTGCACAGCATCAATAAAAGCCAACTCTCCCAGGTACGAGCAGGAAGTTCAGCACCAAAAAATTTTATCTTTCCAAAACTGTGGTAATGCAGCTCTGTTCTAGAGTTATCAGCTAGATTCACTTTATAGCTCAAATGTTACAGTATTTCTTGTTTGAGAATTTACACTTTTGATCTTCCTTTACAAATTTGATCTTCTTTTCCAATTTAGGAAGTTTGCACAAAGATCTTTCTTCTAGTGCATGGCTTTAGTCAGGTTTCTGACCTCATTTTTTTTCCACAGGCTCCTCCTTCTCTAACATAGTATATAGTCTCAAAAGACTCGGCATTTGTCCCCACGTCACAGAAGTATTTACTTTGGCTTCTGTTCCGGCAACTATCAGACACCAAGGCTGGTCACTCCTGTGCTTTTGCCACACTACCTTACACTCTTAAGGTACTTGGTAAACACTGTAAGGCAACTTCCCCTTTCTTTTAAATGCCCTCTTGGAATTTTTCTTGGCTTTATGGTACACATACAAACCTTGCCTGTCACGCAGTCAGGATCTGAAACTCACATTCCTTCTTTCCCCTCTTTACACCCACTCTATCTCACCCTTTGTCCAGAAACAGAGAGAGAGCAGGGCATCTTTTGACAGTGTTGATACAATACCCAGCACAACAGAATTTTAGTCCACATATAAAATGCCAAACTAAATAAACTACAATTAAGGATAAGGTGTGCCTGGACACCTACAGACAAACTGGGAGAGCTGACACAAGTAATATTAGGTGATGCAATAACATTAAGTTTCATGCAGGAAGACGAAGAAGAAAAGCAAAAAGTAAAGGGATATCAGGCTATTCACTTTGGCATCTTTTAACCTTGTGAGAGCTTATGACCCAAAGCTCCAAAGTGTGTGACGTCCACTGTCCCCGAGAAAGACGAGTAATTCAATTTGCACAGATCTGCTGACATGATACTGCTAGTCACTAGAAGGCTGGTAATAGCTAATGAAAAATATTTCTACCATGGTATCTTGGCTGTCTTACTGATTTTTTTGATTTTTTTTTTTTTGCTAGGGTTGGGGGTGGGGCGGGGGAAGGAAGATGGTTTAGGCTTGGGTGGTTTGGGTTTTTTTCATATTGCTTGTTTGACTTTCCACCCTTGTGTTTCAACTGAAATTAAACAGCACTGAGTCTTTCTGAAACAAAAGACACAGAGATGACAGACCCGGAGGACGGCTATTAGGAAAGAGGCCCTCCCAGCAAGCCTTGGGCAGGCACCGTAAGCGGTGCGGGGCAGCGGCAGCGCCTACAACAAACAGCCGGGGGAAGCCGAGGCCGGAGCGAGGAGCGGCAGGACAGGCGAGGACGCCGNGGACAGGCGAGCCGGCCGGGCCGGGTGTAATTAACAGCTGCTGTCCCTGCCCGACTCCCACGCCTTCGCCAACTTGACAGCACGGAGGGAAGTGGAACCCTGTCTCACTTCAATATTCATCAGGCTCGTTTGTCTGAGGCATTGTCCGCCGACGAGCGGGAGACACCGGAGACACGCGTGCCCGCCGCGCTGACTGTAATTACAGCGCGCTGGATGGAAGCACAGACTGGCTGACAGACAGACCTCCTCTCCCGCGGCCGGGCCGCCGCACCCCACCGCCACAGCGGGGAGCCGGGGGCTCCCACCACCCCCGCACACCCCCGGGGGGTCCGGCCACGGCCGCCACCCACGCCCC
>VZRO01001497.1:1257198-1276656 GCA_013397915.1 Daphoenositta chrysoptera | reverse complement strand
GCGGCACCGTCCGTCGCTCCGCCCGCCGGGGCGGTGCTTGCAGCCCGCCGGGGCTGGCCGCGCACAGGGGCCGGGACGCGCCCGGCGGGGCCGGGGGTGCGCCTCACACCGGCCTCGGTCATTTCGCTTCTCTCCGCAGCCCAGCAGTAACCGGAGCCGGGAGGGAGGCAGGGGAGAGGCCAGAGGCAGTCGGGGTGCCAGGGACAGCCGAACCTCCTCCACAGAGGCGGAAACATATCCCCACTGCACGGAGGGAAAAGCACACGTTCTGGGGCAACACACTCATCATCTTCCCAAAATCGTGTGAAACCCTGCAAAATAATAGGATAATATTTTAAGAAGCAGATGGAGTTCCTTGACAGTAGTTAGGGGACCACCCTTGCACAGCCTTCCAGGACTGGGTGTTGGTTCAGGCAACTCAGCCCTTTGTAAAGAACGGACCCTTGAACAAGAGACAAATGCACACCAAGGGCGCTCTGGCCCCTGGGCTGCGGCTGGGTGAGAAAATAACATGTATGCCCAGTGTTATAAATACATATTATTGTGTTGGCTTTTCGCAAATAATGAATGTTATGTGTATAATATTAACCCTTACGTTGTAGAAATGTAACCATTATTAAATGCTTTTTCTTTTGTTTTACCCTAGAAATAGTTGAAAAATAGCTAACCAAAAATATGTTGAAATGCTACTAACAAACTATAAGCTTAACGAGATAAGCACAGATGTGATGACTTCAACCTTAGGAAGTAATAACTCTAGCAGCCCCAAGGACAATCTCCGATAAACACAGAAAGGATAACTCCAGACCCCAGGAAACACAGAGGTAATAACTCCAGCCCTAGGACAATCTCAAATAAACACAAAAGTGACAATCTCAGATAAGCACGATGTAACAGATTCCTGTTACCGGACATCTCTACCTACAAATCTTCTAAGAATCAACATACAGAAAAATTCCTCTCATATCTTAAAGGCCATATGTTTTTCAGGAAAGAGTATGAATATACATATTTGCCTATGACTATGTAACAGACTGATGCAATAGAAATGTATATAAAGAGAGTGTCTGTCAGGTTTTTGTGCTCTTGGCTCTGTGCCAAGGGTACCCAGCATCACCTGGATGCTGTAATCCTTTTACTCTATCTTTTGTCCCTTATTGTTCTTCTTTATTAAAAACCTTTAAATTTAGCAGGTGACTTGACTTCGTTTTTAACACCCAGGATGGTGGGAGAAGTGGTAAGAGGTTTGCTCAGCTGCTCCTGGGGAGGGGGGGCAGCCCTTCTGCCTCCAGTGTGTGCTGAGGCCTCCGCGGTGCAGGGGATGGCCCAGCCTGAGCAGAGGAGGAGGGCTGACCCCGGCAACCTGTACATTAGTAAATGCCAACTACCAGTGAAAACAGGTAGAGGGGGAAGCATATGAAACATTCATTTTATGGGATTGAGAAAGGAGTGGTTTTAATTTTGGGGGGGATGTAACCAATGGCTGGAACATGCACTTACATGACAGCAAGAACCATCTTTCAGTCCTGCATCATTAAGGATAGTTTCCAAAACATTACACTCTATACGGGCCTTAAGTCGCTTTCTTAGTCATATGATCAAAGCATTATCCAGAGCCCATGAGAAAAGCCCAGGGAAAGCACAGACGCATCAGACTTATAATTATACTAGCATAAGGCAGAAAATGTTCCCTTGGGAAAAGGGCTGACATACAATGTATGATTACAGTAACATATGGATGAAAGGTTAGAGTATTATTTTAGACAGTAGTGGGCTGAGTATCTGTTTAAGGGATTACAACATACATCACTTAAAGTTGCAAAGAAACTAACTAATGTTAGGATACATAAATATTTTTACCCTCAAAAGTATATACATTGTTTAGTAAAGGAGTGGTTGGAATAGAGTAACAGCTCTTCAAGAACAGCATTAAATCATCAACCAACTAACTTGCTTTCCTTTGTCTCTGCTGTGATTGTAGCAGTTGCAGTCATATTGAACTTAACCTTTCACCTCCCAGAAAAACTGGCATTTGCAACTTAGACAAGTTTAATACATTTAGCACATTAATATTGAAAGTCCTATGGAAAGGTAGAGTTAACAAATAAAGCCCTAGCTCTTTGTGTGTGCTAATAGTTAATTGTCCAGCTTCTATCACACAGCTATCTATTGACCATCATAACCATTTCCTCTTAGTAGGCTGCTCAGCAGCAGACTGAGCTCCAACAGCTCAGACAAAAGCTTGTCTGACAGCAGCAACAGCTTTCAGCAAGATACACACAGGAAGACAGACCTCAGTCTTCTAAGCATTTCCAGTGAATTTGGCTTGACTCTAGCTCTTCGAGGTCCTTTTATGCCAGAGAAAACTTTTGTATAGACTTTTCTGAGATCCTGTAGAGGATGAGTACAAAAACCCTAATGCAAGAAAATAGTGCTGGGAGTGTTGTTACACACTTGCCAGGAGAGTTTTATTTGCATCAAGCTATGAGGGGCCATGTAAGTCACCAATCCATTTAGACGTGTTCCTATACAGTTGAACTCTTGTTCTAAGTGTCTTCATCATGGATGTATTTTTTTTCCCACACTTGAGATCCTCAGGCAATTTTTCTAAGCAGGCTCCGAAGTATTTTCTACGTGGCTTGCTAAGGTAAGAGCAATATACATGTTGTTCATTCCAGCCTATAACTTAGAAATAACAATTGACACATCTTATACTTCAAAGGAAATACATTCTCTACTTGCCCTTGTCTCTGCCAACACTCAGCTAGTGACAGCTCTCTTCCTATCTGGTTGCAGTTTTAGTACTTGGGAAATGGTGAACTAAAAGTTAAAAGTAAATGTCGGCCACAAGCTGAAAATAGAATTAATAGTTGGTAACTTGACAGTCTGACTGAGCCTGTCCTGGAGCACAGTGCTTCACTGTTCATCCTCAATATCCCTATTCATGTTTGATTTCCATCAAAAGCATTAACCATCCACTCTCCCCTACGGACTGCATTTCAAACCAAAACTCTTTTCAAACTCTTTTCTGCATGGTTTTGCATATTGCATTGGTTTATACTGCTCAAGAACTAAAAATACCATAAAAAAAAAGAATCAGGTTTTAGTAAGCACACCAGTTCAGCAGCTGAGGACAGCTTCCCTACAAGCTGGTGATATGCAAGGACTCATTCTTTTGTTATATTTAAAATAAAAAGATTCAATTTACCAGTTTACAGATTATTGCTACGCATAAAATGCAGTGCATTTAGGGAGATGGCATACTTGAACATTTTTCAGCATCCTCCATCTGTTGAACACATATCATTAATCAATCAGGAGAGTTTCACATTATAAACTACATTACAGCATACCTTACATTTTATTAGTGCAAGCGTATCATTTCCTATGTAAAATATTCCCCGTTAGCTGCCACAGTCTCATAACTGGCTGACAGAGGGATCCACTTGTTTTAATTACTGCATTCAATTTTTATCTAGACAGCAGCAATAGGTGTCCATTTACAAACCAAGCACTCTGCAGTATATTAAAATTTGTAATACACCCTCTTACCCTAAGATAAGGGTAAAAGATCTTACCATATTTGCAAAGACCTATGTTGGATTTCAAGGTTCATCTTGGTCTACATTTAGTTTCTGAAGCGTGCCTGTAGGTTCTACCCTTTTGAGAACACACAGTAAGCTGAAATAGTAAAATGCTATAGGACATGAAGATCAGACTGTAGCTGAGCTGGGGCAGTATGCTGTGTTAGATGCAGCTGTTTTAAAGTTCAGTACCAGCACAAAATTCCACCTAATATGCATTAGAAATTATCTCCAGAACAAAAGCACTGCTTAGTTGGCACTCTGGTATGAAGATTATCTTCAGCATATGAGACAGTTTAATACCTGCATACCTGTATTTTTCCAGTCATTTGATTCTTTGTGTATAGAGGAAAAATGATAAAATTCTTTACAACAAAGTCTTGTATAAACCTGAGCACAATACATCCACATTCTAAAAACGTTCCACAGCTGAGCACCAACAGCACATTTTCAGGTACTGAAATATTCTTATAGTATCTATGCCAAACATGAGTTACAACAGTCTTTAGAAACAAATCAAACGAAGGAAATAATCTCATTACATACTGATAAAGGACAGTTAAAAGGAACTGAAGAAACAGGCCATTCCCTTGTTTATAACCACTTCAATTTTATTTTACAGTATATTTGTGACATTTTATGTTACTATAACCAAAGATCAGGGCTGTTTACAAATATAATGGCTGCCATTTGATGTAAACGATTAAAAAGTGTCTCTAAATATTAAAATTTTACATCATGATTTTGTTTTATTAAACTGAATTACTCTT
This sequence comes from Daphoenositta chrysoptera, assembly GCA_013397915.1. Classification (NCBI taxonomy): domain Eukaryota; kingdom Metazoa; phylum Chordata; class Aves; order Passeriformes; genus Daphoenositta; species Daphoenositta chrysoptera. The sequence goes on along the minus strand of VZRO01001497.1, from coordinate 1,272,302 downwards.
TGTGCCATCAGTTATTAGTGGAGAGGAACTAATTTAAGCAAAAATAGTTTTCAGAAATTAGATGTAGAAACTGAGAAGCCTGGATAAGATTTCAAAAGACCACTCTCTCATCACTGTAAAAAGGAAGAAAGCAAATTCTTTTACTGAAGTTGCAATGAAGAGTCAACCAAGTCCATTTGTATTAAGGCTTCTTTACATATTATTGAATCCCATCATGCCTTTCATATTCCCAGCAGCACCTTGTTGAAATTGTCTCATCATTGACTGCAAACCAGCCATGCCACCTGGAGAAAATAAGTGAGAACATGAATGTGTTAATTAACTCTGAAGCACAGCTCTCTTGCTTGAGGCATCATTACTGTATACACACTATTCCAGTAATATACAAAGGCAGAAGCCCAAGACTGCCAAACTAGGTTTAAACAGCTACTGAAAATAAAGAATTGAGTGTGTAATTACAGAAAGGTCTGCAAAACAGCAGGCTTTAAGTAGGTTTTAAGATGACTTGTGTATTAAGAACTAGACAAAAGAAAAAAACCTTGATGGAATGAATTATTATCAATTAGTAAGGTTCAGGTATGGGGGCCCTTATTTAAAACTGCTCTTGTCAAATTTAATTACTTGAGGCAATCCTAGAAGAGAAGGGATGTCTAGGAAGTTTTGTTTTACCACAGACATCCTTCAAGTCATCACTATTCTTAGACACCATACCAATTGCTCATTTTGAGAGCTGAATCCAAATTGAAAGACTAGACTAAGCACTGTTAAGTGAAAAGCATCTGGACTAAATTTTCTGATTCTTGTCAGAAAACCGTAGAAATACTTAATACTGATATGTAATGTAGATAGTCTCCCATCCCCCTCCTCACTTCTGTATTTCAAAGGCTCCATCATAATTGGCAGTCCTCTCTTCAGCTATAGGAAGTCAGTACATACCCATATGATGAAGAACTCTTGGATCCATCATCTTTGCCATCTGCTGGTTCAGTTTGGCCAGCTGAGATGGGTTTACGTTCTTGGACATATCACCACCTAAATAAAAAGAAAAGAGCAATCATAAGAAAGGGGATTAACATGTGGGGCTAGAAATCAAATAAATCCATATGTTACCTCCTAATTCTAGATTCAAATCAGTGAGTCCATTATTAGAAGTCACTACATCAGCCACTCAAAAGGCCATTTAGGATCAACAGTCCCTGCACTCCGGATAAAAGACTGAAGTGTCAGTGCTGTAGCAGTGATCAAGTCTGCATTGATAGAAATACAGTAGCTTTCCTTGCTAAGTTCGTTATGACACATCGGTGTCATGAAGAACAGTGCAGCTCTTACCAGCCACATGAAAGACCTTTCAAACTTCATGTGAGCTACAACTCACTTTCTCTCCCTAATCAGTATTTTCCCATTTCCTCTGTGTTCACACATCAAGTGACCTCCCCATTGAGTAAATAAATTTTAGGGTGGGGTTTTTGGCGTTGGTTTGGGGTTTTTTGTTTGTTTGGGGTTTTTTTACCTTTGAAAAGGCCTTTGATGCCTCCCATCTTTTTCACCATCTGTGCAAACTTAGTGTATTGGGTCAAAAGCTCTTGAACATCTCTGGTAGAAACACCTGAGCCTCTTGCTACTCTTTGGATTCTTCCTGGTTGCTTACTGAAAACTTTGGCACCATCTGTACTGTCAAGTTCTGCAATGACAGTGTGGAAAAGAAAAATCCATTGAGTTACTGACATTAAAACCTGTTAAAATTGGTAGCAAACGTGTTCTCATTGCTGAGAATTTAATTTTGAGCCAGAGAATAAAAACTTAAGTTTTAGAAGTGACAATGCAACATTTTACATAAATCATTGAGACATAATATTCTAGGAAGCAATACTAAAAAGCTCTTATATTCATATGTTAATCACCATGATAGAAAAAAGCCGTGTGAATAAATTATGCTCTTGGGATACTTGGTCTTAAGCCATATTAAAGGGTTTAGCACAAGGGTAAGAGCATACTACTGCAGGAGTTATGGGTGGATTAGAAACAACACTTTGAATTCCAGAGACCAGGCTATGTCACGAAGTAAATTTGAGGGTGGGTAGGAAAAAAGACAGCAATGCCAGATTAAAGATTAACATAGCTTTTTAATTTGCAAGTATAGCATTAATAATTTATGAAGTTACAATACAAAAATAAAAATACATTGATTTCCAATAAAATGGAAATTATTAAAAATCCCACCTACACTACACGAGACAGAGCAGCAACAGGCAAAGTATCTCTAAATATTTGTATTTATTAAGAAATTTGGAGAATCATGTACTCCTTGCTATTTCCAAGAGTGCTAAATTCTTGTCATTTTCTGTCATTTTACATGCTACAATATGTCTTTTTGTTTCCAGAAAGATCTCTCTAAATAAGCTTGTTCAACAATCAAGAAAAAAATAGTGGGTGAAATTCGTTTTACCTTGATCATTCATACTGTCCATTATAGTCATGAGTTTCTTTAGCCTTGCCATTGATTCCTGTTCATTGCCTTTACTCATGAAGTCAGTTCCAAAACCAGGGATCATGCCCTTGTTTTAAGAATGGAAAACAAAAGCTGTATCAGAATAGGCAAAGCTATAACTTTAATTAAGCAGAAAGAAATACAGACAGCAACTGTTAGTTCAGTAGTTACATTTTGCAGTACACAAACCATTTCACCTTTTTGAAAAACATAGAGCACAGATTATAACATAAATTTTAATGAAGAGTTTTAAGTTTACAGAAATTTTTCAAATATCAATGAAAATCTGATAAAATAAAATTATTTTGGGAATAACTAACCAAGATCTGACTGAATGGTCCCATTTTCATGATGTTTTGGAATTGTTCATACATATCTCTTAATGTAAATTGACCTGAAGCACAACAACAAAAGAAAAGTTAGCAGAAGTCACACTAGCATTTTGGTCTTATTCTCCTTTTTCAATTATTCTTTGTATTTATAAGGTAAATACTATATTACATACATAAGTGGATAAATAAACCTCTTCACTACTAATATGGCCAAGGAGTTTCACATGGCACATGCTAAACCATTAAGCCAGTTATTCTGCAGTTATAGTCTGACAGACTCATCATTTGAAAAACACAACTCTGTTTACTTGGCTGCCACATTTACTAGAGAAAGAATAACCATTCTTCACTGTGCACATGAACAAGTTGTTTGTGTCTGCACACAACACAGATTAACTCAGTCTCCGTTGCAGAGAACCTGCCATGGCCAGGTCACTGCAATACATCTGCTATTCAGGCCTTGGGAGTAACTTACCATGTTTTAGCTTTTCTATGAGTGCTTCATTATCATCCAGCTTTAACTCATTTACTTTATCTATCAATCCTTCAATATCACCCATACCTGGAAAAAGAAAACAGCTCTGAAATTAGCATTAAAAAGATTACACTTTGGCTTTCCATTATCCAATTGAAAGTGTCTTTTAAGTACAGTTGTACATAGGACATACCAAGCAGCTTGCTGATGAAAGGCTGGGTTTTAAAGGGTTCAAAGTCATCTATGTGCTCACCAGTTCCAATAAAAATAATAGGACTCTTTGTGGCAGCAACTCTGCAATAAAATATATTTTATGAAATGGCCTCTCAAATACTGTCTAATCTTTTGTACCATGTAGTAACATAATCAGTTAGGCATCATCAACACTTTGCATTCTGTGTGAAGTATCTGCCTTACTCCTCAAACTATTAATGAAAAAACATCCAGCACTCCTTTAGCTCAGAGTAGTTAAAAAGATTTTTCCCTAATTAGTACCTTATAGAATACAAACTCTGTTTGGAAAAAATCATCAACAGAAATAGAAGTTGCTTATTTTCATTGCTGAGTTTAAGAAACATGAGAGGAAAGAAAGAAAAACTAATAATCTCCAGTTTATCCTAATACTGGGATATTACTGATACATACACTGATGCTAATGATAATACTGTCAGATGACAGGCATTGTCTTTTGTGTGAGGTACCTTGAAGAAATTGTAACCAATCTCCTTTTCAACACAGGAGAAAGCTCAAATATAAGAAAACTCAGAACCTTTCCACCACATTGGCACTAGCTTTTAGATAAAACTCAGCTTCCAGTCCACAGACAGAACAGAAGAAACACAGCAGACTTAAGGCACACAAGCAGATGATAACTAGAACAAGAGCAAAATGAAACTACCAAAAAGCTTTAGTCTTCCAACATTATGCTATAAATAAAGCAAAATACATACGGCAGTTAAGGAGCTCTTAACACTTCAGATTAAAGAGAGGCAGTGATTTAATAAGTCTGTGTCAGTTAATTTTGATTGTTTTTACTAATCATCTCAGCTCCATACAAGCTATATCATTGAAAGGCAGCTGGAATAATCATATAAGGTACAGTTTTTCCCCTTTTGGAAAAAACTGTTGGGATGCAAAACTCTTCATGTCAGTCATATCTATTGAGCTCAGATTTATCTCTTTGGAAAAACACCTGATACACAATATGCAATGAATATTGCTCGATGCTGATTTCAGAAGAGAAAAGTCTGACCTGTGACAATACACACTACTGTATTGAAAATACATCATATCATCTGATTCTGACATTAAATATCAACGGGTGATCCTACCCACCAGAAGAAAGGTAAGAATCTAAGTGTGACTGTGACTGACTTAGATTCTGTGCAGTGTGACAGTGACACTTTCACAGATCAGGTTTCTGTGAGACACAAATGCATTTCACAGCTGGCTGTACGTGGCCAGATGTTGCCACAGTACTTACGCACTAAGAGCTCCACCTCCTTTGGCATGTCCATCAAGCTTAGTAACAATAACAGAAGCTACATCTACTTTGTCTTTGAAAGCTTTAGCTTGAGCTTCACAAGCTTGGCCAATGGAAGCATCCATCACATAAACAATGTTATCTGGTTGCTAGGAGAAATGAGATACACAGAATAATCATTTCCTGCTTTACTCAACAATGTTCATGCATTATTATTATTATTATGACTATTACTATTATCATTATGTGTGTTCAGTAGCAGAACTTACTGCAATAACAGTATATAAGAGCTGTGTGCTAGAGTTTAAAACAGGACCACTGTTTTATGAACAATATTCTCTAAGGACCATTTAAAAAATTCTGATGCTGTATGACTGCATGATTTATCTACAACATGAAACATTACAATTGAATAGGTTTGTGCTTATTAGTTATGTTTCAAGTGATTTTAGCCAGTATCTTGAGCCAGTAAGCTAATTAGTATCTACAAGCAATTAATAGCTAACATCCTTCATTTGGTTTTCCATTCAGATATTTAAGACATCCATTCCTCTAAAAATAAGTTAGCCATTAGCAGGAATTGTGTGGGAAGTGTCATATTGTCATGCAAGACCACAGAATCAAATAAATAGGCCAGACTTTTTAAACCCATAGAAACACCAGCTTCATTTACATATCAAAACTGTTGAAAGTGATCCAATCATCTTCTCTGTTTCAGTGCAATTATTTGTAACAATCACAGAAAGTTTAGTATTCATAGTTCAAGGAAACCAGATCAGACTAGTTCTTTTATCTAGTTTTTCAATGCAAACATCCCGAAAAGGAAAAGTTAAAGCAGGAATGGCAATCTGGTTATATGCAAGTATCCTTGAACAGAAGAACAGAAGAATTAAAACTGACACAAAACTAACAAGCACTGGTCATTCAGCCCTTGCTTATTCATACCTGTTTGTAATTTCTAATATAATCTAGGAGTTAAAGCAAAATGCACACAGGACATTAGGATAAAGATGAATCAATTGTCATCAAATGACTATGCCAAGCTACTGTATTTCTCAAAACTACTCACTATGGCATTAGCAACTTGTAACATCTCTTCAAACAAAGAATCTTCTTGTTTGTGACGTCCACTTGTATCAACAATGATTATTTCAAAGTTTTCATTCTTAAATTTCTCAACACCTTCTGAGGCAATTATTACAGGATCCATTTCTGTATAGCTGATCAAAAAGAGAAACAGAGACACTCAGAATTTCATCACTTGACTATGAACTTGTTAACTATAAATCTATCTAGATTTCAAGAGGGAATTCCTTTTATGTCAAACAAAAATTGGTTAAAAATAGGCCTTCCTAAACGATTTACCCTTACTGTTCAGTGAGCCGAATCACAAAGACCAAAGTCTGTCTCACCTGCTGGAAGCTGCAGTAAGTTCTACTACACCTTCCCTCAAGTAAGATTTAGCTGAACATCTAGACAGTTCACCTCCAGTGAAGCTTGGGGGAAATTTATTTACTGCTTTATAAAAGCCATTTTAGGTCCACCTCTGCCTCTATCTGATAATAAAAATTAAGCATCCAAAAATAATATCCTTTCATCTGTGAGATACTTCCTGGATACTTCCTGAAAATCTGGCCATGTCTAGTAAAAGTCTGTGAACTGCTATACATTGAGCAAGCACTATAGGGAATTATTTCTGGACACCTGATCTCTTGGTACACTATCCTAGCTGCTACTCCTGGCAGCATACTGAACTGGGCAGACTTTTCATCTGATCAGAGCAAGTATTACTCAGAATATACTGCTAAAATGAAAGATGGGACAGATGACAACGCTAGATGGGGTTTAGTGCAAAATGTTCAATAAGGAATGATACATAATTGGAGTTGAATTGTTCTCCAAAGTGATTCTGAAAGATGCTTACCTCCCATAAAAAGGAATTCTTGCTTTTGTGGCATTCTGCTTTAACTGGTCAAAAGCACCTGTAAGACAGGTATAGTCAAGGGACTACTTAAGAAAATCTGCAAATATTACAGATAGATAACTAGATCATTAAAGTCTGTGTTACCTGCTCTGTATGTGTCTGCACATATTAAACAAGTCTTCCAGCCTTTCCTCTGATAGAAGTATGCTAACTGTGAAATGAAATCCAAAACAAGTAGTTACACCAAAGTCCCACTGATATGACACTTCTAATATCTTGTAAGTCACACACAGAGGACACAAAGTCAAGCCAGCCTTTCTATAACTGAGGCCACAGAGTAAGACTGTGCACTGTTAGCATGGCCATTATTTAGAAAAGCATGTTATAAATAATTATTAATGGCAAGATGAAAACACCTGCTTGACTCTGCTTCTGATTTCAATTTCTTGAAATGACAAGTTCTAGGAATGACTACAAATAATTTAAGTTCCCATTTTACTAACTCCTGAATTCTTCTTACTGTTAATACTGTAGATTGGACTAGGATGTAGAAACTACCCAAAGCAATACTTCAATATCAAGTACTATAATGGCTGCAACTTGTACAGTTCTGTGTTTCTGTACTTCCAGAGGAACAAAGATATTTCCCTTGAAAGGACATGTTTTAAAGCAGTGGATAGAATCCTTAACCTTCTTACAGCACTCAGCTTCAACAGTGCTATGTACATTTACTAAACACTTGACTGAACAAAGACAAATGTTCAAAATAAAGTTCTCCTAGAAAAGCACTAAGAAAGTCTTCTGAAATCAGAGCAGGCTATAACTGAATTTATCACTATGTGTAAATCTCAAAAGTAGATGACAAAACCCAACAAAGATGCATCTTTTTCCACAGGATAATTTCTCCCCACAACTTGGAATGTATCCAGCTCTGTCTTGGGGTGAATGATGAGCAAGTCAAGAGCTTATGGTTTAAGATAAAATGGCAGATTAGTATGGGTGATGTTGTGGATATTTGTTACAGGCAAAAGATCAGAAAGAGAAAGTGGATGAGGCCTTCTACAGGCAGCTTGAAGCAGCCTCCAAGTCACAGGCCCTGGTTCTTGTGGGGGACTTTAACCACCCTGACATCTGCTGGAGAAGCAACACAGTGAAGCACAAACCATCCAGGAGGTTCCTGGAAAGCACAGATGACAACTTTCTGTCACAGGCAGTGGATGATCCCACAAGGAATGGTGTGCTGTTTGACCTTACACTAACAAACAGGGAAGGCCTTGTTGGAGATGTGAAGGCATTTCTTTTTTAGCCTTAAAAAAATACAAATGCAAATTTTCTCAATGAATCTGGGGCTGGAAGAGATTTCATATCACCCACTTATACTTAACTGAGGTATCTAATACAAAGGCCAAATTCCACTGATTTTCCTAAATAAGTAATGGAATGAGCATCCATTCTTAGTACTAGTCTTAAACCTAGAAAGTGAATTACAATGCTGTGGTTTAACTCCACTAAGTACAAGGACAAATAGAAAAACTCTCTTATCCATATAGGGTATTGTTTCAGCAAGAGTTTAGTTTAAAAATTTTTGAAGAAGTCCTACAAGCCATAAACTGCCCCAAAAGAATATTACTTTGAACATTCATCTCATCTCAGAATCCCCTTTGCAAACGTATCTCTATGGTAGTGAGTTAGAGCTTTCCTACTAACAAACAGCACACATCACAAGCCAATCCTACCTAAGGAGTCCAATGACCACCAGCTTCCCCTAGGGAAAAAAAAAAACAACAAACAAACCAAAAACCATGCAAAGAGATTCACTGCATGTTACCTTTGAACAAGTTGTTGTTTTACCACTTCCTTGCAAACCGACAAACATTATGATATTCTGTTTTCCTTTGGTAGGTGTCCATGCCTTGACTCCAGGATCTACAAGCTAAAGAACAAAGAGTAACACAGGTAGCAGAACCAAATTTCAAAAGCACAGAATAGTTGGTGTCACAGTCATGCTAGGTGCCTCATTTTATATTCAAAGGAGCAAAACAGTTTTTGTACATTGTCATCTAAACTTGGCTTAGATTCTTGCTGATTTACAGTGAACAGCAACAGCCCACGCAAGATATCTTGTCTTTACATTTCAATTGAAGAATAAGAACAATTGAACTTAAAGCTTAAACTGAAGTTAGTTTGAGAAATGCCCAGGATGTAGTTTCAATTATAATACTACTGTTTGCAATAGTTAGAAGCCTCACATCAGAAAGCATAACTGCAGGTACCGCATAACCACCTAAAAGCTTGGCTTGTTACTGCACTACTTCCAAGCCCAGACTGTACAGGGAAAGTGATGCAATGCAGAATTTTGAAGTCCTACCTTAACAAGCTCTTTAAAGACTGCATGCTGGATCATTTTTCTTTTGTTAAGGCCAGATGCCATTTCTTCAAGATCAATTGCAGACCTGAGTTTAACAAAACCAATAAACATTAGCATAACTGAAAGCATCACTTGAGCCTAATAATAAACAAAGTTTTTGCAACTGCAACAGCACTCTGATTTGTTCTGAGTTTTCAGATAGGATGTACTAAAGAACTGACATGCACTGGAGACATTCTTATGCAGAGGACCAAAACAGGTTTCCAAAATGCATCTCTGAGATTTGCATTTACTTAAATTACACATCTGAAAGTAGGCAAGGTAACAGTACTAGTCACATACACATATCTATTTATAGCCAGCACAGAACATGTGAAGATGATGTGTCTTGGGAAGTAATGAAGAACTTGTTTATCAGACAACTCAACTGATAACAGCAACAGATTTTTCAAACAAGCCTGTAACAGCAATAAATGGCTAAATTTGACCCAAGATTCTTTTGATGGAACTGGCTAAACATTTAGTTCAAACATTTATTTACTTTGCTGTTAAAAGTAAACTGGGTGTGTCTAAAAAAACCCCACATATAAAATTACAAATTATTTGCTCTTTTGTAAACTCAAATTACAACTTTTACAAATATCTAAAGTTAAATGCATTTTGATTATTTCACTTACTTGACATTTTCTCTGAGTTGCTTCACAAGTTTGATATTAACATCAGCTTCTAGTAATGCTGTACATACTTCTTTTAACATAGCATTTAGAACCTTTGGAGTATAAAAGAAAAATTAGAAAAATTGTTTTACAATACACAGAGATTATCTAGGCCCCTATTAGTTCAAAATAAGAATGTGAAAGTCTATTTGTGATATAACCATGGCCTTCACAAATTAAATCCATGTAGTCCTGTCATTAAATAGACTGTCACAAAAAAAGTCTGGGAATTTGTACCTATGTAAATACAATTTAGATCTGAAAGGTTAATACCAAAAGAGAAGGGTTCTCAATTATAACAATTGCACACTATATAACACTAACACAAACCACTTTCTATGGCGTTATGGCCAACAGCTCATATGGCAGCAAGACTCCCAAACTTCCCTCTGGGTACTCCTTAGAGAGTACACCAAAAAAATTTCAGATTGCAACACCATTTCTGTAAATAACAGTATTCCTTAGCTGCAAGATGGACACCCTGCTACCTGCATTTTCAGAAACTGGACTGCTGCTCTGATTGTATGCCGTTTAGGTAAGCACGTGTCTCAGCTAGAAAACATGTTTATTATGAGTTTTCAAATTCTTGAACAGAAAGATTTTTCTGAAAGTAGCACCTGCATAAATGGCCTCATTTTCACATCTTAAGCTCTTGCAGAATAAAACTTTCCATTACTGAAAAAATTTAATTGGGCTGTATTTGCTTCAGTTAAGGATTTTTTGTCTCCCAGCAGAAGATACATTGTAAGTTTTTCTCTATGCATAAGTTCTACCCCTACAGCTCTCAATGAGCCTACTTTTTAGTTACTTTAAGCCACTCGTCTTTCTACCTGAAGAGTTTCTAGCAGTCTGTGTACTCAGAGACACTCTGAAACCATCCCATTAGTTACTTTTCCATCTCGTATTGCACTCCTATGACAGAAGTCACTTAGTTATAACTTCGAACACTTAATTAGAAAAAATGCAGACCATACGAAGCTGAATAAACTTCAAGAACCACGCACTGGCTTGAATATAAAGGCAGCAAATGCAAAACTTCCCTCACATTTCAGACAGCAAAGCTTACACTGAAACACATTTGTTCTTCCACGTTTCAGCTTCTAGCAGCCTAGTACACATCTCCATAGCCTGCCTGTGCACACACACATAAATGAGAGCAGGCACCTAACTTCCATCCAAACTTAGGTACGCATTGCCCCCTTTCAGCACTACCTCCACAGAACACTCATCTCCCTAAGTACAGCTGATGCCTTTTCTTAGTCTTAAAATTAAGTATTAAGGAACCTTAGGTGCACCACTTCTAGGTGGAATGAGCTGAAATGCACACCAGTGTGCTTTTCGGTGCGTTCCACCTGGATGTGGTGCACCTAAGGATCCTTACATAAATACCAAGCTAAAAACCCCCTTCCCTCTAACTGTGTTTTGGCTCTTAATTTTAAAACCAGAAAAAGCCATCACAGCCACCAGGCTCAAGGACCCTTTGGCCATGGGACCCAGTACATCTGAGGTAATGACCATGTATAAATCTAGTTTTAAGTTCTGGCAGTACTCTTAGGGGTTAAAACCTCTAATAAGAAATTTTACTTCAAGGAAAAAAAAAGTCTAGGGAGAACATCAGTCTACGTGAAGCTTCTCATCAGCCTTTGAGAACTTCTTCTCAGAACTTTTCAAGTGTTAGTGCCACCACATTTGTACACTACATACCTCTTCATTGATAATCGTAGCATTGCTCAGTGAGCGCAATGCTGAAGTTATTTTTCTTCCAAGATCTGCCAGAACCATTTTGGCGGCTTCAAGTACAACTCAGAAGGATCTGGAAAAAATTTAAAAATCAAATTTTAAACTAGTTGAAGCTATGCTGTCACAAATTAATTATTCAAGTAACTTTTGGATAAGAATCCTGCTTTGCATTCTAGAAAGTGCACAAGTTTTACTTTTTAAAGTTATTTTTAGGAAATATTGGCCTGAAGTTAATTTTAGGCAATCCTGATGGCCTACTTAAAAACAGAGATACCACACTTCAATTAGGAAGGATTTCACTGTGTAGAATACATGTGCATTGAATTCACCATGAAAAAAACCCAGTCCAGATAGACTTTCAGAAAGAATGCTAAATGCTTTTTATCCTCTTATCAGCAATGCGCTATATGACAGAATAAAATCAAGCAGAATAGCCTAAAAACTGTGCATCCTGCAAAGACAGTATGACCAGAAGCAAAATTCAACGTTATTTATCAGCTGCATTTTATCCATCTTCCACTAAATCAAACTGAATTTCCCATTTCAGTAACCCTACAAACGTACTTACATTTTAATAAGGAAAACTCATATAGTAGTTTTTAATGGCTGGATTGGAAAAACAGACGATTTTTGTTTACTAGAAACACAAATCTCATATATAAGCCTAAAGTATACCATAACTTACAGTTAGGAAACCATAAAAAGTTAATTTCTGAAAGGTACACATTCTAGTCAACATGCTAAACCACTCCACCCCCCCTCTATAAGGTGACAAGATATTCAGGAGAACACATGGTAGAATCAGCAATCTAAAATTCTGAGTAAGGGCAAACCAAAACTTGTCTGAAGAGCAAAAATTTGCAACACCACAGCTCCTGCTGAAATGGAGCACTTCAAATACTTCTTGTTTATGTTCCACTTACAATGTTGCTTTCTTGTACTCAATTGAAACTACTCCCTTCCTGATAGCCGAAATAGGAATCTCACATTTGAGCTCCTCCATTCAGAACTGAAAGCCAAGTTCCCAATAATGGGAGCCTCTGTAATCGAAACAGATGAGAGTTTCAAAGATTTTTGGGACTTCCCCCTACCTCAAATGAGAAGAGCACAGAAGAAAGGCCGGTCCATTTATTGGAATGCAGAATGCACCACTAGGCTACATTCTGATTTTATTTAAGAGGGCTCCAACGTGGCTAAGAAAGCAGCTCACTGTATACAGACATCGAGATTTACCAGCTGCACAAACTCCAAAAAGCATTTAAAATGTGTTTATAAATAATAAAAGATATATTCCAAAAGAGCTTAAAACAAGGCACCCATGTAAGCCAACCAATTGCTTTGTCTAATTGAGAGCTACTATTGTTACCAACTTGGCAGGTTAAACCAACAATAAAACCCCAAAAACAACTGCCAGTCTAACCCTGATACTGAGCTCACAATGTAGAACGAAGTCTCCAGGAGCTTCAGAAGACATAGGGTAAATAAACTCAGTGTAAGTACAGGAGTTGGGTAAGGCAAATGACACAGATAAATATATTTGCACATTTTAAATTTAATGAACATTGAATGTACAAATAATTATATCCATTACCACGCCATCTCAATATTAATTTAAGAACTAGTCTATGCTTCCTAAGGAACTCTGCCAGTAGAGTATTTGCAAACCAGTACACTAACAGAAGTGGATGTCCATCTTCTTACATTGCTGGAAGGGGATTTCTACATCTTATCCGAAGTGGTAAAACTCCAAGGTTTCCTTACAAGGCATACAAGTCACATTATTGCAAGATAATTCTAAAAAAGCATTATCATCAATGGGCTCTACCAAAGGGTCTCAGCAAAACAGATGTTCAAAACGTTTTCCAAGTCATTTTGGATAATCACAACGTGTAAGAAAAAACAACCCCCCCCCCAACCTTTAAAAATAGTATTGTAACTCAGTAAGCTTTCAGCTACTAAAACGGCAACCAATGACAAAACTTAACTATAATGCTTGTATATATCAGCTAAGAAATTTGATAGGATGACCAACATACAGAAGTCATGCGAATACTCAATATTTAAAATTGGTTTTCAGAGTTCTACAGATTCCCAAATACAGAAGATCAATTATTTCCTAATAAATGAATGTTTCCTCTGCAGAATTCCAAATGCTTCTTCCAACACCCCTACAATAGGAATAATTCAAATCCTTTGCTAAGGAGATGAGTTTAAACATTTTCATATAAACTGCTCTCACTAGCACATTAAGAAATCGGAGGCCATCAGAATTTCTAAGGGCTGCCAAGTACAGAAATTAATAGAACTTGTGGTCCATCCAAGTCGAGAGCCACAGCCCAGACTAAAAAGACACGTAAGACGTTTTAGCAGGTAGCCAGCTTGGGCTGGCAGATAGCCAGGAGAGCATTAGCAGTAGCTGCACTGCAGACTGTGTATGTGCTGAGCAGCCGTAGTTCTGGAGAGTTTGGCTTGCCTGCAGCACCCCACAGACGCGGGGAGCGGGGCTGAGCCCGGCGGGCCCCCGGACACAGCCAGGCTGCCCGCGCTGAGCCAGCTCCGTGCTGCCCCCGTCCCCTCGAGCAGCAGCACCGGGCACCTCCACACCGAGCCCCCGGTCACCGCGCTGCTGCAGCCCCCTGCCCTCTGTGCTGCGGCCACAAACGGGCACTGCAGCAATAAAGGGGCAGCTGAAACAGAGCGTGTCTCACTGCGCCACAGCAAACCAGCGGCGAAGCACCTCTGAAGAGACAGACCACCCGCCCCTGCCCACCCCGCCAGCATAAACCTCCGACCAAATCTGTCTAGATAACTAGCCATCCTCTAATGTACAGGACTTTGAAAAAAAATACAGGTTTAACAGGTAACAACAGTTTAAACAGCTGCTTTAAAACATAACAGCTGTTTAAAAAGATAAGCAAAAGGAACACTGAAGAACAGTGCAATAAACTAAATGTACACATACATGGATTAACACCAACTGCAAGGGCTGTTTCACAGGTGGGAATGCCTCGAGCTACTGCAGCTACACTCAAACTCAGCTTACGAGTTTCCACCTTCTAAAATTACCCGGCTGACGACGGGAAGGCGCCCCCAAGGCAGCAGCAGGGGACGGCTGTCTCGCTTACGGCCCAGGGCCCTCGTTTCCTCGGGAGAGGAGATGAAGGCAGAAGCTGGGATCCGTGCCCGGTCGCTGCCTTTGCCCCAGGCACCGAGGGCTGGGCCGGACAGCGGCCGGGCGAGTCCCGTCCCGGGGCTGCGGACAGCGGGGGCTGGGTCCGGGCGGCCCAGAACTGCTCCTGCGGAGCTCCGCCGCACTGAGGGCCCTGCCCGGCCCGGGCTGCCGCAGGACAGACCGCCGCCCAGCCCCGGGGTCGGCAAGCCCCGGTGCCTCCTCCTTCCCCGCCGGGACGGGGCCGGGGGCCCCTCCGCGTCACCAGAACCGCCCCGGGTGGCGGTCCCGCTTACGGAGCGGCCGCGGCGGCAGCGCAAGCACTCACCGGGAGCGCGGCGCGGGGCCTGCGGGCGGAGCCGTGCCCAGCCCAGCCCGCCGGGGCGAGGCCGCCCAGCGAGACGCCGCG
>VZRO01001497.1:1224227-1256517 GCA_013397915.1 Daphoenositta chrysoptera | reverse complement strand
GTGCCCCGGGGCCGGGCGGCGCTCGCCCCCTCCGGCGGCCCGGGGTGCCGGTGCCGCGTCGGGGGCCGGCGGGGTCGCGGAGCAGCACGGGCTGTGCGGAGCCACCCTGCTCCTGTCGCACCGAGAGGGCTTTGGGCATTAGGTTTGTCTCGTTCAACTTCACACGTGTTCACAGCAGCCTTTCAGAAGTTTGGAAATAGCGGCTTCAGCTAATTTACAAACGCTACTTTCCCCACTTGATGTCACCTTAAGGTAACATAGCTTTCTGTTCACTCCCTTGTTTATGCCTGGATATAATTTAATCAGTGCGCTGCAATCAAGCATTTTGTGGCAGATGAAGAAGGGAAATACGGGTCAGTGCAGAAGCTGTTAATTTGCAGCTGAACGCAAAGGATGACACGGAAAACCTCAATATAGGCAGTGCAATAAAGCTGTATGCACATAGTGCCACGCTGAATAAAGTCTAAACGCTGCTTAGTCTCGGGATATATGTGCAGTTTGCCATTGAAGATAGGAATCTGGAAGACTTCTCCAATCTTGTGATCCAGTCTCAAGCATCCAGTATGTGTGTGTCCTGTTTATTAATGATTGTCTCCTGGGATGGTAAAGCTACCCTGATGATCATGTGTTAGGAGAAATTCATCATGCGATACAACACTTCCCCAAGGCATGCCCTGCTGCGCTCGGGTGATGCTTCCTGTTTAGGTCTTTGTTCCAGCACTTCCACTGCAGGGTGAAAACAACTTCATAAGCCAACACACAGGGGCCGTGGCCCAGAGGCCAGCTCTGACACCAAGAAGTTGTCCAGCTGTCCACGTACTTGGAACTGCAAACTCATTGTTGCCCTGTGGTTTGTGGCCCCCACAGTTACTCAGATGGAGAGGCAGGACACATCCTTCTCAGGTGGAGCAGGCCCTCTGCTGAATTTATGGGAAGGGAACCAGCTTGCAACAGGGTTTACTGTCCATGACAGGCATGCAGCCCTCCCACCCAAAGGGGTTGTTTCTTAGGAGAGACAATTGCCAAATATTGCAGAGTACCTGGGAGTCAGCTGTCATGACTAGAGCAGAGATGGGATTCCCTAGAACTTGAAGGCTGAATTTTGATGGAAGTAGCTAGTGTTAATTGCAGTTAAACATTCTTATTTTCTCTGTGTGTGTATGTACATATACATATGTGTATATATATATATCTACACGTGCATATGTCTGCATGTGTGTATAGACATAATGTTAGAGCAATCTGCTGTAAGCACTTCATCCTTCCATTTTTGTGGTCTTGTCTGGACGCAGTAGCGTGCTCTGCTTGCTAAACAGTGCTTGGGTTACTGTAAATTAGCTTGTTAGAAGTGGTTTTCTTCTATCCAATATGCTCTAATATAAAAATCTCATTTAATTTCATATGCAATCATTCATATTGCTTATTCACTTAACATAAATCATCACAGCTCCTATACACTATATTAGTTTGTGTGGTGTGCATAAATGGTTTTCTCAGCTTCCTGGCTCCTTTACAAATATAGTAAAGCACATGGGAACTTACTAGTGAAACTTGAAAATGCTGAACTGTTTCAGTTAGGAAACTAATACTTACTATTTTCTCCGTTTTGATTCTATGATCATGTTTTACTTCTGCCATAGAAATTTTTTGCCAATGGCATAGTTTATGTAGACTCCAAAATCCCTTGTCAATGAATACACTTTAATATTTGTTTTATGTTACAGCTTCCAAAACTTACCATAGATGGTTTCTGTGAGAGATAATATGCTATGGTTCCTAGCCTTTGCTAGATTATGATCTCTCAAATATTTTTTCTGAATTTTAATGATCCAGCTCTTTGCCTGGTTCTTTCAGTGAAAGGACGCATATATCCTTGCCTCGTATTTGCTCTTCATAATTAAGATAGAACCTAAAGTGTAGATTAGGTTCCAAATATTGAACTACTTTGTATGTGGTACATCTGAGCAATCTGTGTCCTTCTATTTTTGTACCGCTCGCATCAATAGTGATTGCTGCTGCTTCACTCTGTGCATCATCTTTAAACATAATTAGCTTTACAGTTGCCATTCAATGGCTTTTCAGCTCATATACTGCAGATCAGAGAGCAGAGTGGACAGGGCAGTCAGGATCAAGCAGCTGAAGTAATGAATATCGTTTCATCTCTGTAGTCTCCTTGTCAGGTCATCTTCAGAATCTTTTTTGGTTTAGGATTCTTTGTTTACAGGCTTGTGCTCTGATAATATTTTATGCTAATTTTATCTTTTAAAAAAATGCTCATTGTTAATATCCTGGTTGGATGCTATTAATTAATATTCTGAGAAATCAAGTTGCACTTTAGGCATCTGTATCTTTGGTATTTGCATACACTTTGTGATTGTATTTTGTCAAGTTCTGATGCAGTATAGAACCACAGGCAACCGTATTTATTCCCAGGTGTGTCATTTAGAATGTGTGATTCAGTTTAATTTTAATTCCCCGACTGCCACATTTGTGGAGGAATTTAGAGCCTATAGAATTTGGTCTCATACTAATGCTTGTGGAAGTTACCAGTTTCTGAATCTGTTGCTTATGGTGTTTTAAGGAAAAGTGTTAATGTTTGCCCAATTCTTGTGCTCTCTCGAGGTGCTGCAGTCTCCCTCTCTAACATACATATATGTTTACGTGGTAAAGGAGTGGGAATTAGAAAGCTTTATGCCTATGTGTGAAAACTTGTTTCATTGTTAAACAATCAAGATATGTTTCATTGCCTCTTTGGGTCATTAACCTGTTCCTGTTTTTCTAATCTCCTTTGTCTGAATGGCTGTGTCCTGCTTTATCTCCAGCTTTCACCCTGATGAGTGCAGGACTGGAGTCCAATATCAGTATCTCTCCCTTACTGGTTTTATTTTCTTGCAGCATTGAACAGTAAGGGAGGAGAGGCATTTGTCCTGCAGGTCACATTCCTTTAGCCTTTTTGCAGTTTCCTCAGAGATGCAAATATTTTGTGTGATGTCCCCAGCACAGCACTCTTGATGATGCTTCTCTGTATTGTTTCTCGGAGCTGCTTCTGTGGCTGCATATTGGCAGTAACTTTTACTGTGGCTTTTCTTCCTCTCTCAGAATTATTGCATTTGAATAATTATACTGCCCATTTTAATACCTAGATAGTCCTGTGATAATTAATACTAGTTGGACTAAAGATAGTGAGGAGCTGGTAGAGGTTTTTGCTGCTGTACCCTGAATACAGCTAGGGAATATGGTGTTCCCTCTGTGCCGAGAGAAGACTGTTTTATGGGAGATACAAAAGTTACCAGATCTCTGTGCCACGCAGAAATAAAAGCCTAGTCTTTGGTGATACAGACGTAGGAAAGAAACAAACCTGTGATGAACAAAAGAAAAAAAAGTGGTAGGGATGGGGAGATAATATTCTGGGTGAAAACTAGGATAGGAAAAATGGAAACAAAAATGGTATCCCCACAGACAAACTGTTTTTTGGTGGTGTGTCAGTTCCCCACCTTCTCCTTCTGTATCCCATTCCTGTTTCTGTCAAGATATTGAGCTTACAGTTTTACCTCCAGCTGAGGAGACCTGGGCATGATTCGGGTGTTAGCTGTAGTGAGGCTTTTTTCCTTCTTCACGCCACTCTCTGAATTAAAGTGTACATGCATCCTTAAAGTCCTGCATGAAGTGGTTGACCTTTAGGATTAGTGTTGTTGCAAAGACAGCCTTATTTATTACTTTAACTTAGTTGGTGTTTTCTAACTCACACACTAAATGCATGAAATGTTATTGAGAAACTCCCATGGAAGAGACAAATTGATTTATAGTAAAGCAAGTTATCTTACTAAATTAAAGCCTTACATATTTTGAACTGAGAGAACATCGAATATGTTCTCACTCCAGTGATTTCTGACTAACCTTCCTTAGTAATTATGGGAATGTAAGTGAATGCAAGATTCTATTTGTTTTTTCTTTGTATGAATGTGGGTTTTTTTTTGTATTGAGAATTTTAGAAATTCCGAATCTTTATGTGTGATGGAAGAAGACATGACTGTTTTAAAGCAGCTGCTTAGCAACACTGCTTGGCTGTTTCACAATCAGCCAGCTCTTCCCACACACTGCAGTGAAATGTACGTCATTTCACGGTGACTTACATTCCAGCTTTTCTTTTGAGTTAGTCTTAGATCTTAAAGAAAATGAAATAATAAGAGTTGGAAAAAAGGACAGGAACCTTTGGTGTCTTAACTTTTTTATAATAGGATGATTAATGCTTTAATATCCTTTTGCAATAACCATGTTCCAGAAGTTCCGGCAAAGAAAACCTGGGTGAAGCCCAAGAGCTAATTCAAACCACTTGGGGAACCCCCCCCCGATGATTCCCCCAGTTGGGTCCAGCATTTGATGTATAGCTGGGTCATAGTCCCACTTGAACCTCCACTGCTGAGACTTCTGAGATTTTCAGTAGCAGAAAAGGTTGCATTTGGTAAGAATGAATGCTGGAGCAGATAACCAGGGAAAGAATTGACCAAGCTATGTGTTTACATGAACAGGAAAACGGGAATCAGAAGTGAATACAGGAATCTGAATCTTGAGTTTGAAGTTTGAAGTTTGACTGAAGTCACCAAACCCCTCTACCTACTGGCAACTACTGAACACTTTTGCTGTACTTAGCACTTAAATGCAGATTACAAAGCCTGTCTCAGTTAATGTCAGTGAAGCACAGATAAGGTGATGAGACCCTTTATGCTTCTTGTGTTCTGTCGTGAGGTCTATGATTGAAATATTTTTCCATCAGGGCTAAAACTGTTTTGATACTAACTTCTCAACTTTTTTCAGTTCATGTAACAGTGTAATAAAACACTCCTACAACCTTTTCTAATCTATGCATTGCCTTAGAAACTTTTAAATATGACGCTAAGATTTCAAAGTGATACACTGGTCTGAATTGCTGATTGTTCTATAGTACTCAAAATATCCAATATCAAGAGAACTGCTCAAAATAATAATTGAATAATAATCATTGCAAATCTCATTACAAATCTTGTCATTTAAAGATAAGCAACATATAATTAAGTACAAATTAATTTTTTTTCTTGTGGATTCTCTTGTACTGGGAGCAAACCAGCTTTTTAAGAGGTTGGTGCACAATTTAGTCTTATGACTTGAAAGTTGAGGCCAATCAGTGCTGTAAATTCAGGCTTTTAACAGGCAGTGAGGGAGGAGTATCTGATAAAATTAACCTAACTGATTATGGAGGATGTGCTGCTTTAGTACAGTGTTCTGCATACAGAGAAGAAACTTCTTGTCAGACTCTTAGGAGTAGACCAAGTGTCTCCAGCATTTTCTATCGTGTACTTTATTATGTAGGCATTAGCATGCTCTCAGACCTGCTAGGTAAAGTTATCAGATGATAATTTTCACAAGACAAGAAAAGGAAATAGGATAAGAAAAAGCCTGATTCTTTTAATGGAATGGAACTAAAATGGAATGAGTGGCTTTAAAAAGGATGAAAATGTGGGTTTCTGCAATGGGGCAAGTGTAGTATGTGTTTCTGTGTGTGTGCATGTGAAAAAGCAATTTAGTACAAGGCTTCATATCCAAACTTGTAGAAGTGATTTATCCAAGTAAAATAGCCTTGTAGAAGAGACAAAAATAGCATTGCATTTCCACATTAAATGGAATGGATTTATTTGTTAAAATTACACCCTACCAAAAATATTTTCCACTATTCTGTTTGATAAACTAAAATGGGATGTCACCTATATTTTGATGAGTCATCAACTTTGGGAATTGGCGTTAATTTCCTTTGTTGTGACAAGTGATACTGGTGTGAGAGAGGTCTCAAGAGTACCAAGTATTTCTAAGTTGTTAGTCATTGAAACTTAATAGTGGTGGGGAAAACTAGTAATTGTGAAATAGGTTTGTGATTTACCTTGTTTAAAATTTGACTTTAAAGCTTCTTTCAATTAATCAGTGTTAAAGACTTAGACTAATAAAATAAGCTCTGGTTATATTTCTGTTGGAAAAAGCCAGGTACTTTCTACTAGTAGCTGTGTATGCTTTGGGATGGAAATAATATTTAGAGTTCCCAAGGTACTTGATATACTGAGGTCACATATTGCTTCTCGAATGGTTTAGCCAAAAAGGGTGATACTAAAGTTTTAGGGATGTGGTGCTTCCTCCTTAACTGGGTTGTCCAATACTATGAAAACATGCTGCATTACTAAATTAACCTCGTATTAAGTAACATGGCTGTTAATATTTGCTTTTCTGTGAGTTGGAGGATATATCTAGAAGACCATAAGGTGTTTGCTGTTATGGTTGCCTTTGCTAAATCCTCTTCTTTCCATGTCACATGTAATCTTCTGTTGTCATTTGGAAATCGCACATTGCTTGTCTTAATCCTGTATTTTACAGTGCCTGGGTGTTCAGATGTTGGTATAGCGGTGCTCTGTATCTGGTGTGAGGCTTTGTGATGTTTTCGTAGCTTGTGTAGAAAGGCTGACTAGCACCAGGGTGATAATGAGGCTTTTTGCAATGTGTTAATTAAATTTTATAAATGCGTGTTGAGTAAATCCAGTGGAACCGGTTTTTGAAGTAAAATACAAACACTACGCACTCAGACTTCCTCCATAAACAAATGATTGTGATTCATCTTGCTGTGTTTCATGAACTGTGTGTTTCTTTCCTGGTTAGTTGTCTGTTCAATGAACACAGGTTGGTTTGCACACTCTCCATGTCGTGTTATATATATTTCATGTATGTAACAGGTACGAAAATGATATCTTAAATAGTTTTCTATTTTTGTTTCTTCTTTGAAGATCCCTTGTAAGGTGGTACTGAGATTCTCAGGAGCGAACAATTTGTTAAACACGAGGGTGGAGTTGATAAAACTATACCAGCAGAGATGCTATTTTCATATTTGGCACTGGTGTTTCCTACTTGATGGCAATCTACAAATATTTACATACTGCAAAAGTAAATGAGTTATTGTGGTAGCTGTTGCTGTTTCTTGCTTTGACAGGAATGAGTCGACTCACCGTGTCAGAGTTCAGTCACAGACTATACACACAGGTGTGGAGTGCTGCACACACAGCTCCTGCTGCAGCTGCCATTTTGTCATCGCAGATGTAGTCTGTTCAGACATCCTTCTCCTTTTTTGTTCCTGTTTATTATGTTTTAGAGCATTAACTGATAATTGGAAAGGAGCATTTCCATTCATCATTTATTTTTCAGTGTCAGTGTTTCAACAATTTTTTCCTTGAGCTGCACATGTGTTGTCCTTAGGACCTGTTTTGTACAGATTGTACAATAACCTGTGTGTGTCATACTTTGTTTTGCAAGAAGAGATCAGAGGGCCCCGTGCAAGATGGTCAGTGTTGTGACAGGTACCGTACAGCTAGAACTCAAGGCAGGGAAGGGATATTCTGCGTTAGAGGAAGATGGATGTGCTACCTGTCTCCCACTGAAGGTGTGTGTTTCTCTCCTGTGGAGCTGGAACACTGAATAGTCTGGAGAGCTGTCAGTCACTAATGTGGGCTAGGAAAGGTCACCCAGGCCACGAGGGAGCAGATCCTATTGACGCACTAGGTCTGGGAGGAAGAGAGCTGGAGTTCTGTATTTGCAGTGTGATGGGGCTGGCCTGGTGGTCTAGGAACACTTCCTGCGTTTCATTAAATGCTCTGTATGAATTCGATACTCTTAACAGGCACTATAACAGCTGGATGAGCTCTCTTGCATAGTAATAGTATTGTTTTAAAGCAAATGCCAGATGTAGAGGCTTATTGCCCACAGGCACTGATCTGTTCAGCTGCTAATATCAGCTTTCTACTCTCTTGTTCTGTCTGTAGCACGATTTTTCCCCTTGCTTCCTCAGATGTTACCCGCCTCAGCAAACTTGGCACTCTTGAGGGCATGTCATGGTGCTGATAGTCCCAGTTATATTTGCCCACCTTCCCTTCCCATAATATCTGGGTTTACTTCTGTGCTGTGTCACATCCATAGATGTCTTCCCTGAGCTGATGGGAAAAATCACTCACTGCTTCTGGGATGTTCATAACAAATCTGCAAATTGTTGGATGGACTGTGAGTTTAACAGGATGGGTGCTCATTAGAGGTTTCAGATTAAAATGCTGACAAGCTGGAGCTGCTGCATTGCACCTGTCGTGTTGGTGTTGCTGCTGTTGCAGCTGCCACTTCTATCCCTTCCGTGTTCCTTGCTGTGAGGTCTGCATCTCTTTAGGAGCTGAGGTTCTGGAGAATGTAACTGTGAGCACTTTGGAGCAGTGAATTGTCTTCCTGAAGCACAACTACCAATGGCAATGGCCCATCAGGGCCTCGGAGCATTACCACTATACGTTTAATAAATTATAAACCAAATATATTTTAAGGGAATACAGATAATTTAAAGTTTCTGCTGCTTACTATGCAGCAGTAGTAAGGGGGATTCAGGATTATCTGTTCAAGTCCATTTTGGGATGTGTTGAAAGAACCATTTACATTTGCACTGTTAAGAATAGAGCATTTTGCACCGATGGTTTCTTTAATCATACTGTTCTCACTACAGTGCTTAAACAAAAAGCATTTCAGAAGCATTTAATAGTTAAAAGGTTAGCAGGTTTCTGTTTCTTACACTAGCCTTAAAATTACTCACTCTTTCTAGCGTTTCCTGTGATCCACAGGAAAGATTAAATATATTAGCATAGAGAAATTTGTAGTGTATTCTGTAGATTTATTTTAAACCTGTTTGCCATCAAGCTTTTCTGTACTATTGTTGACACCTGGAACAGCAACACTAGCAAACATTGCATTTTTTTAAAAACACTCGTAAAAGCTGTCAGATTTTGTGAGTGATGCATGTACATGTAAAAAGCACAGTCGCTGCCCAACATGTTGGCAGTCTAAATAAAACAAGAAAAAAAACAGAAGTGGGGGGGCGGGGGGGCAGAGAGGACATACATGTGTGTTTTTAGATGTGACTTAATAGATGGGTTTGGTGTATTTTTCCAGGATTAGATTAGTGGTTGCTTTTTTTTTGGTGGTGGTTGTCTTTTACAGGTGTGTAGCTTTGACCTGAGATGTGCCTTTGTTTAGATCCAGTTCAACATCCTCAAAGCAGTGAGATGTCCAGACAAAAGGGAATTTCATCTAGTCCTTCTTTTGAGGAAACCATAGCAGGGAAAGAGCAGAGTACAGGCATACAGCAGATCTTGTGCTGAATGCCAGTTAGGAACATCATACTCTCAAGGTGAAATTGGGGGAGTGTAAGCAGGATGTTGGCTGCAAGATGTGAAAAGTCTGGTAAGTGCAAGTAAACCTTTAGCTGGAGTGTCTGGTTCTCAATACTGCAGGTCATAAAGGATGAGAGAGTCCAGAAGATCCAAAGGGAGGTGTTGAGAATGATCATACTCTAGGAAAAAAAAAAAATCAGGAAAGGTCTGGATAGGCAAATCTTGTTTTTTCTTGGAAAGAAAACTGACGTGACCCACGATAAGTCTTCAGGGAGGTAAATAGTTACTATATAATGGAGAGGAATCAGTAGTGGCAGAGCAAATCTAAATCGGTAATTAAGAAGAGCTTTCCTTTCTGATATTAAGGGTAGTCAAACACTGGAATAGATGGCTAAGGGTGGTTGTAGAGTCTGCAGCATTAACAATCATTTTTAAAAGAACAGTTTGGAGAAGTAATGACACTATTGATAGAGCCTTGGAAGAAGAAAGGATTAGTGATTTGACATGGTTTCCTTCTCAATCTTTCTTCTAGATGTCTTTTAAAAATATGTGCTAAAGTAATGCAGGAATATCCTGGAAAAATAGCAAAAATTTACAGTGTGGCTTTGCAAAAATGTATTGGTTTACCTCCATTCCTATTTTCCTTCCCATTTTGATAGTTTAGGTAATGTAAAATATATTGTGAATTGAACTGTTGAACTGTGCATTATCCCCGATTTTTTGTAAGTTTATTAGAAAGATCATATGTATAAAAAGAAACTTTTATTAAAAAAAAAAAAAAGCCTGCATTCAGGCAACTATTGAGTTTTGTAATTTCTCCAATAGTTCAGAAACATCTTTGATGTTTTTTATATCTTAAACTGAAACAGTATCACTTTGGTGGCAGCCCAGACCATCGTATGTGAGTTATAAATTCATAAATATGAAAATAATTTGAGATTTCAGAAAAGCAGTGCATTTATTTTACGTGGCAAAGTTATTACAATCCAAATCTGTCATTGGTTGGAAAAGCTAACAAAGGCTGAAAAATGCATTCAAATAAAAAACTTTATCCATCTGGTGTTGTTTATGTCTTGCAACTGTATTGTACTGGTCATCACTTAGTCCACATGATCTGCATATGATTGTTCAGGGGTTTTTGTTTGTCTTGATTTATAGATGACTTTGATGAGCTTGTGGTGAGTAACAATGATGTTGTGCTCAGAAATATCGCTGAAGATTTGCGGAATCGTTTACCCATCGAGGCAATGTTTACTTCGGAACATCAAGCTGTTCAGAAAGTAAGCTAATTGTTATGGTCTACTTTTGCTGAACCACGTCATTTATTCTGATTTCATTTTTAGCAGTAGTTCCTAATAGAGAATAAGTATGAATTTAAGTATAGGAAATCTCAGTTTGGTTCTCAGGTCTGTCGCTCTGTGTTTGCATGACTCCAAGAAAGTTGCTTCATAGTTTTTAATACTTGGATCATAAGTTATTTGGCATAGCTTTCATTCTGTGTGGTATGGCACCTGTCACAGCGATTCTTTAATGCTAGCTCCATAATAGACTCTTAACAGCCCCCTTAAAGGCAACAGGAACACAGGGCCACTGTTTTGCTGTTGCCATAATGTGGGCAGCCCAGAGATGATATCCAGCTCTTTTCAGATTCTGATGGCTCAGAAAGAGGTGGGCTGTGAGTCCTGTGGGAGGGGAGTGCACCTTTTCTACTGGAGCTGTCAGTATATGAGAAAAGTTAATGCATTTCCCAGAAAAGTGGTGTGTGGCTCTTCAGTGGGAAAAGTGGATTGGCCATATTCAGCAAGCCTGGAAAAGGGAAGAAAGATGAGTAGGAGGATGAAGATGATACCCTTTGAAATGATGAGAAGACAAACATCCCAACTGGTATACTTTTGATTGAAAGTGACACCCATGTTAATCAGAGGTGTTTCTAGACAGAGGCATAAGGTATGATGATGAAAATAGCCAGTTGAGGCTGAGAAGCAAAACTGACCTTTCTCCTAAATTTAAGTTACATTCTCCCCATTAAAAGAAAAACATTCCTTTACCCTGTATCTTCTCTATAGCGAAGCAGGCACTAAGGAGACAAAATTCACATTGGGTCCCTACTCAGGTATCCAAACTAGCTTGCTTTCATTTGTCAACTGCCACTTACTGGTTATTTCAGTGGAATTTGATGACCCTGTTTACATGTAGGATTTCTGTTGTTTCATTTATTTTTGTAATTGTTACATAGGGAAAAACATGGATCTCAGGGATTTTTGGAAAGGTAGGATGGTGGGACAGTTAACGTCTGACAGTGTAAGTGAAATTAAGAGACTTGGTTATGCCTTTCTAAGGTTTTGTTCCTCTTCTCAGATACACCAGCATCCATTGCCCATGATTCATGTTGATGCATTCCTTTATGATGATGATGTTGTTGATTCATTGTGTGAGGAGGGGAAAATGAGTAGGAGCTACTGCACAGAGTGTGGCTCATACAAAACTGCATCTTTAGGTAAGTGTTCTTTTGGGAACAAGAGAAACAAATAGAGTTTAACTAAACTGGTTTGTGCAGTGACTCAGCTGGACAACATCCAGCTGATGGAGGACTTTGTCCAGACTGGTGCAATACACAGGCCAGAGTTATTTCCCATAACCAGTGGAAGGAGCCTCCTACACATGTAAGTCGAATTAATTTGCAGTGTGTGAGTGACAGTTGTTGCCCACAAAAACTGGGCAGAGAAGAGGCAGGCTATGTACCACTGGAGAGGAAGATACAAGAGGAAGACAATATTGTAGGAGTCCATGCAGTAGCCTCAGTCTTCTCTCATATGCTGAAAAATAGTAGAAAACACCATCTCTCTTAAAGCTTGTGTGTGGTGTGGTATAGATCAGTGCTGTTGCCAGTATAGCACAGCCATTAAAGGAATGGTTTATATGGAGAACATCCCATTCATTAAAACCTTGGAGTTGAAATTAAAGCTATTAATGTGTCTGCCCATAAAAAGTTTTGCTCAAATTATGTTGTGCCTTGGGTACCACGTTTCCTTTTTCAGTTCAACAGTTCCAAGTTACTTTGTTTTGTATTCTTTAATATGTGTTACTGTGCAGAAAAAGGTAATTCAGTTTCATGAAGGATTTCAAAATTCTCCATGTAAGGCAAAGAATCCCCAAACTTGGGACAGACTGCTTGGCAGATTACCTCTGATCTGCAAACCCTGGTGTTCCAGGGTGCCCAGCACTAGTGCAGGCAGGAAACCATACAAGTTTTCAGTGAAAATAATTCTTCAGGTTACTATTTCAATGGTTAATTACACAGTAGTTAGTACTGCCCACCCAACACCTTTGTTCTGTTCTTATTTCCCAGAGTTTATTTCGCATTCCTTTTCCCTCATGGAACTGAAGTTTCTTTATCAACATGTACTGCCTGACCTGACAGGAAAGGTAGTGGTTGACGTTGGCTCCAGGCTTGGTGCAGTGCTATTTGCGGTAACTTCCAGCACAGGAATTCATATTTTATTACTGTGACAAACATTTTCCCTCTTTTCTGACTGCCTACTCTCATTACTCAATCTTGGATGGGTCGTTGTGAGAGGCACCTCTGATCTGACTCTCTGAATAGTGTAAGGTGCTGTTTACCAGCGATTTCAGTTCTTCTTCTGTTCCACACAAGAGGGAATACAAATAGTCTTGCTTATGGAGAGGAAAACTCTGTTGTCCAACAGAGTAGCATATTGCTGTCACACATGCTGCTCTTTTACTCGTTCCTGCTGTCTCTTTCATAAGTAAGTTTGTCCTCTTATGTCTTGACCATGCCTATATATAGATTACTTATGTTAAATTCCTTTATGAAGCTGACAAACTGTTAAATTATACAAAGGAAGACTTTGATATGAATTTGTCTCCAAAAACATATTGTCCTGCTCTGCGTTTTAAAATGCACATAAAATACTTCATCGAGAAACTTGAGTGCAATTTTGATTGCTTTTGGCATGGCTGGTGCAACATATGGCCAACAGCAATGCAAAACACATATTACTATTTTCTTTAAAAAGTCAATGGCTGTTTAGAGCTCAATCTTGCAAACACTTGAGCATGTGATTTTACTCATTTGAATAGTCTAATTTTGGGATTACTCAAATGAGGAAAGTTACTCCCATTTGTAAATATTTGCAGCATTGGGTCCTTAAATGGTAACACTTCTGCTAGGCTGAATTTGTTTTGAAGTATTTAAATACTTGTATTATTATAGTAGAAGATACTCAAAGCACTCTTTCAAAAAAGAGTTCTGCTTTGTAACATGTTCTTGCCTTGGAGGAGGGGTGACTTCACCTTCACAGGTCGCTTTTCTACTCTCTGAATGGTTTCAGAAAACCTTAATAATGAAGTTGTAATACATGTGTATCTCAGATATTCTGTATCTTCAGCATTGTTCGCCTTTGCCATTGTTGGCAAAGTGTAATTATTGTGCTCAATGGAAACAGTGGCACTTAAAGCAGTATCTTTGTTAGAACACTGTACACTCAAGTATTTGTACTTTTTTTTTCTGTGACGTTTCCAACAACTTCCCGAAATCTTAGTCCAAAACTGAACTATTTTTTGGGCTTAATATTAGGGCATAATTTAGCTTTTATTTGCACATGTACCTGTATGAAGCATCTGAAAATTGTCAGTAATACAATAACTTAGAGATGCTGACAAAGACTTGGTGTCAGAATATCCCACTATATTATTGATACATTGTCCTCCATTTTCACTCTCTTTGACCATGTTATGTCTCATGTTTTTGTTATTTTCTTTTGGTATTTTCTTCTTCAATTCTCCCAAGAAGCAAAAATTACATATAGAGTCTTTTCCCTTCACACTATTTTCATAACTTGTTTTGTACACTTCTTTTCTTTCTTAGACTATTTTCCACCTGTTTTGCAATTGAAGTGAACTTGGAGCTTTCCTTTTCTTCTTGTTATTTTGACATGTCATTTTGGATCTCTTACTAAAATTCATGAGACATAAATGGGAATTGCCAAATCAGGGGCTTAGCTCTGAAAAATATGTCACATCCACTGAAAAACATTTCTCAACTCACTATTTTAAAATGGTTTTTTACTCTTTACTTGTGTTTTATTCTCTTCTTTTTAAATGAAAATTTTGAACTTGTTTTAAAGGCATCACAGTTACTAAATTTCCTTTTCCTAATGTAGGGTTATCTTTATAGCTCAGCTTCCCAGCTGTATGGAGTAGAAATGAATGCAGACTTTTGCCAGTTGCAAGAAATGATGATTACAAAGTACGAGTTCATTGACAGAATAAAGGTAACTAAGTATATGTTTCAGTTTATGTATTTTTAACCACTGTGTACAAGGTATCTGGTTTAAGTGAGTGGCTGGTAAATCAGCATTCTGAGAAGTTTCTGCCATTGCTTGTTTTGATCCTAAACAAAGGCTTTGCATTAGGAAAAAAAGATCTTATAGCAGAGAGGAAGAGGGAAATTATCAAAATATGAATCACTTAGCCTTTTTCCTTTGGACTTACCCCACGCAAAACAGATACATCTAAGCTGATTCTCCCAGTGAAATCAATGACACCATTGCCACTCAATTCTGTGAAACTGAGTGTATAAAGAATTTCTACCATGAATACAAAAGTAAATGCCTGTGATTCACTTTTGTTAGCAGAAAGAAGTTTGTAGGATTTGCAAATTTACATCTAAGGACTCCTAAAGGACTTAGAATTATCAGTATTTCCTTTCATAGCATGTCAGTGTATATGTACCTTCCACAAGTAAAATGGGTTTCAAACAAAGTGCTATCATTATGGGAACACATTTCCCTAGTTTCATTATGGGAATAGCTACTAATATTTTAAAAAGGAAAAAAAAATTCCTTTCTGGACGATACCTGTTATTTTGTTACCAGCAAAAATTGGTAAATAGAATATGCTGGGTAGAATACTGGCTTTAATCCTGTAATGTATGCATGTTTTCTTGAATGAAGTCACACAAACTGCTGAGTATAGTAATTCCTTGGGAATTAAGGTAACCCAATTTTAAACTAGAAAAAAATAATAAACATAAAATATTTAACACAGGGTAAGCAGTGTCATTGGGTTGCTCAGTTCAATCACAGTTGCTGACAGTTTATCCATAACCTTTGGGTTTTGCATATGTTTTGTGTTCATAGCACTTTATTGTGATGAAACTGAAAGTACAGTTAAGAACTCTGTCAAGTTAATTCAGTGGAGCTGGAGATCTATAAACATGCTTTTCAGCCTTGTATATTTTTTTTATTATAAGCTTTTATGGTTTTTCTTCACACCTTGTAATGCTGCTGAAGTATTCATTTTGGAGCATAAAGATAAGATAATAGGTTTTCAAAGCAGTGCCCGAGGACTTAGCTATTTGAGTCTCATTAAATGCTAATTTAGTCATGTGACTCCTGTTATCACACTGCTTTGAACATTTCAATCTTAGATTTTTATTTCACCCCCAAATGAATCCTCTCTAGAGGTACGTATCAGCTTGAAAAATTGTGAGAATCCAGTTGCTGGTCATAATTCATGACACAAGTTTGAAAAACTTTAAAGAGACTCTTCTTAAATAGAAATTGTTTTTTCCATATATTCTGAATTTTTATTAGAATATGTTCCTAAAGGATAGAAAAGTGAAATGGTATTTTTAGTGGCTAAATG
The DNA here is from genome assembly GCA_013397915.1 of Daphoenositta chrysoptera. Lineage (NCBI taxonomy): Eukaryota > Metazoa > Chordata > Aves > Passeriformes > Daphoenositta > Daphoenositta chrysoptera. The sequence continues at coordinate 1,240,639 of VZRO01001497.1, read as the reverse complement.
TCTGAGTGAACCTTGTGTTTCTTTGGTCAACACTTGGTTTGTTGAACTACATAGAAGGTTGCTCAGCATCTTTTGCCATTTGAGGGAAGAGACACTGGGAGGAAAGTGAACAGTTCAAATCTTAGGAAACGTGAGACCTCAATTCAGAAATTGCCTGTAATCATGAAAGGCTTGGTGTGTATTCCATTGGACAACAGGGCAGTTTTAAAATCAGCTGCTGCCTCCTGTGTTGTGCCAGCACACAGCCAAGCAGATGAGAGAACTGGTTCAGCTGAAAATGAACCAAGCGATATTGGGGTTTTGACTAGAGCAGTACCTGGGTCTGGCTCATTGTGCAGACATACATGCTTATGTGGTCCCAAATTCCCTAACAGGAATGAGGGTGTGTTTGGGGAGAATGAGGTGCGTAGGTCACTTTGGTCAGTATGGTCACCTACTCTGTAAATGAAGAGTAATTTTAGGTCAAGTCTGAAGTATCACTCAAGTCAAGGAAACATTAACATATGTTCAAAGTTTTCCAGTAGTTTAAGCATTTTTCTCAATTGTGGCTTAAAATATTAGGACTGCCATTAGTATCCTATCCTGTGAATGGGGTTGTTATTCCCCAGGTGCAGGACCCTGCATTTGCCTTTGCTGAATTTCAGAAGGTTCCTCTCTGCCCATGCAAGCTGTCGAGGCCCTTTGGAAGGGCTGAGCAGCCCTCTGGGGTATTGACCACACCTCCCAGCTTCCTGTCATCAGTGAACTTGCTGAGGAGGCCTCTCCCCATCATCCAAGTCATTCATGGAGAGGTTAAACAATACTGGACCCAGTATTGAGCCTCAGGGGACACCAGTAGTGACAGGCCTCCAACCAGACCCTGTGCCACTGTTTATGATCCTCTGGGATCTGCCATTCAGCCAGTTCTCAATCCACCTCACTGTGCACTCATCCAGTCCTCACACCCTGAGCTTGCCTGTGAGGATGTTGTGAGAAACAGTGTCAGAAGCCTTGCTGAAATCAAAGTAGACAAAATCCACTGACCTCCCCTCATCCATCCAGGTTGTTGTTTCTTCGCAGAAGTCAGTCAGGCTGGTCGAGCACGACTTACCTTTAGTGAATCCATGCTGACTACTACTTATCCCTTCAAAAGATACTCCAATTTACATTTCTCATTAGATTTGGGATGCAGAATAATAGAATATCCTGAGTTGAAAAGGACCCACATGGATCATTGAGTCAGATTGATAGATTTATCTGTCCTTAAGAGGAAATCAAACAGATCAGAGTGCTAATGAGCATCCATATTCTCCTGTCTCACTTGTTTTGAAAAATGACATGATGTGCTAATATCCTTTTTGGTAGGTGAAGGTAGACAAAATCAAAACAGCTCCTCCTGTGCTAACTGGAGAGGTAGTTGTTTATTAAGATCCTCCAGTGCTGATCCTCCAGCAAGCTCTGTATCCTGCCTTTCCAGCATTCCAGTCCCAATAGGCATTGTGAGCATTCAGCTGCCAAATCTGGGTCCTTAGTATCTTTTCTAGCTATAATCCTTCAGTAACCCACTGACCCTGTGAGATGCCTTTTAATATCCTCAACTAGCTTAACATTTTTCCTGAAATCACTGGGCTTTTGTGGTAAAATATAGGTAAGTGAAATGTAACAGCCGTCACATACATCGTCTCTTCTTTTATGACACAAAGTTCTAAACCAAAATTCAGATGTACTTTATTTTACTTAACATAATGGATTGAGTATTTTATTTAGAAGAGTTAAATCTATTTTTTTTTCATTTTTGAAAGGTTATTACGGTTATGTATGTCAGTTTTATCTCCTGTGGAGCTGGTGAAATACCTGGTTTTGTGACTGGTTCAAAAGGGTGGTAGCAGGTGCTGTATCAGGCTGACAGGCTTCATGACTCCTTGAAGGCTGTATTTGTCTCTTAATTTATGCCTTGGGAAATTTTTCTCCTTCAGGTGGTTCATGCAGACATCTGTACTCAGCCCTCACTTCTGCAGAAGGCTGATGTTGTTGTAATGAATAATGTCTTTGAATATTTTCTTAACAGACAGGAACAGGCCAGGTAAGCTCTGTGTCCAAACAAGTTACCTATTTCTTTGGCAATGTGTGTGTAACCTTGTGAATTATGGAAAACCTTAAGGTTGTGCTTTTTGAAGGCACATACATAATTTATATAAGGAAATTGTTTCAGACTGCCTACTTTTAATTGTTCTATTTAACTGCTAAGGTGTTCTGGCAGTTGCTTATTGTTAAACCCACTAAATACTGCTGTTTTGTTTATCCAAACCTTGGCCTGAATCCTTGCACTGATCTGTTAAAATAATACCTTGCTGCTAAAGAATCTGAAATTACTGTATCCGTATAAAGCTTAATCTTCAGAAGTAAGACGGGTCACTGACTTGCAGATGTCAGAGCTTTAATATATACAGACTACAAGGTATGGTTATTAATGATATTTCTAATAGATATTCATAAAGATGTCGTAGCAAATAAACATGTGGCTAAGGTTCTGTTTCAGGTACAAGACACTCACAGATGAGCTTTTGCTAATCCAGCAGCATCTGTTTAAAATGTAAATAACTTGATCATCTGAATTTTAGAATGGGCAGTCAAAAAGGAGTACCTGTGTCTCCACTTGGTCCCAGCCAAGTCTGACATTCTGTACCAGTTTCAGCTAAGGCTCGCCCTGCTGCCCTGGATACCAGGTGGTAATGCCAACCAGAGAGGCACAGAGTGGATGGTGAAGGATAGTGGGTGTTTCCAAATGCCAGGAGATAGTTTCCAGGCACATGACAGAGAATTCATTTGATTCTGTCATAACTTGGGGATAGTAGTCTAGTGTTGCATTAGTAGCATGAAGACAAATGACATTTGAAGAATGCTGGAAGTTAAATTCTTTTTAGTCTGAATTGCCATGCTGTGTGAAATGATCTTACTTGCAAAATAAAAAAAAAATAGAATGCTGGGGGCTATATTTAAATACTCTGATTACTAATGTCTTAAGAGAAGTACTTTGTCACGACTGTACACGAAGTCTGTATGTAAAGAGCAGCTTGTTGTGAAGCTTAATCAAAGACTGCACTTCAGGAGTGGATTTTCTTCAAACCCAAAAATTTAAAGGGACCAAATATCAGTGTTTAACCCTTGTTCAAAGTGCAAGTCTTGACAATACCAAATGATATGCATGTATGTATGAGAGTTAAAAAGTTACAAAATCTAACATTGTAAAACCATATATTCCCTGTGTTTTTAATGCAAAGCTTGTTTTTATTCCTGCATATACATTTGCTTAAATATTAATAATGACTGATAAGCATGTATTGCAAGTCTTTAAGCTTAGTCTACCTCTGGCCAATAAACTGCAAGTGTTAGATTCATTGTATATCAAAGATGGGTGTTTTTTCCCCAAAAAACTGGTCACCTACCTTTAAATATCTTTCAGAGCTTGGGAATTTATTGCTTGTAATGTAAGAAAAAGAGGGTCCTTATTAGTGACAGTTCCAAGTCTTGAAGAATCACTTTCAAAGCTCCAGGTAAGTTCCTTCAGCCAGTTTTAGCTGACGCACTTAGTTACTTTCTATCAAAGTGGCATTTCTATAGTCGAAGTTAGCTGCTTGCCAGTATTGCTGTAAGGAAGGATATATAATTTTGTGCTGAGGTTAAAAGGTGTAAGACTCTGGATGCTGTTTTGAGGTTGACCACCAACACATCTTCCTGTACTTCGATTGTCCTCATGTGAAAATGAAAATCCCAGCCTGTATCAGTAGGCTGCATGAATCATTGTATTATCATGCATATTAATATGCCAGTATGAGCTTTTGGAAGTACAGATTAGAGAGAGATGTGGTCTCCCAATTAGCCAAGTGGCTACCATCAGGCATCTTGAATCAGTTACATAGCTTTAAATTGCAGTTGGAAACAAACACAACAACAGTGCATCTTTCAAAGATGTTGAATGCTCTGTGCTGTTCCCTGAGTAGTGACCACGTCCAATGGGCCATGCTCTGCTCTCTGTTCTGCCATCAGTAGATCATGTATGTGATACGTAGTCAAATTATGCGGCCTAGCTTTAGCTAGGAAACAGAGCACCAATCAGACGTGACAAGGTTATGTATAAAGTGACCTGCTCGCCACAGTACTTGGTTCTAGAGAAATTGAATCACTTGTTGCATGTATGCTGATGGGTGAAGTAGATCCTCAGGCCCAAGAGCAGCAGTGGTGTCATTTGAACTTTTCTTGGAGCAGGCTGTAGTCACACAGCAGCTGAGAAGCCCTTTGTAGCCTTAATACAATACTCCCTGGGTGTAAAATAAGAAAATACCTGTGATTCTTCCATGGTACTGTTGGCTGCTCCCTCAGCACATCTGTCAGAACGTCGCCCTCTGATCAGGATGCTTGAGGCTTACAAAAATGCATACAGAATGGCAGTTGGAATATGCTAACAAAATATCTAGACTATTGGCTGAGATAATTTTTAAAGTTATCTTTATTGTCTCCTACTTGAGTTTAAATGGCTTTTCCAGAAATTAATCAATTTATCATTGCCATATATAATTTGGAATGACTAATCTCTCATATTATGTCTTGCCTTCTTAATGTTGTATTGACCTTGAAACTCCTGCTGTTTCTTAACATGGTGTTGATTTAAGGATCTGCCTTCATTGTTTCAGACAGATGTACAGCTCAGTCAATGGGTCGAAGAGGTGCAGCTAAACTATGATGTGTATATGGACAAGGATGTTGACAGAGAAGCGCTCGAACAGATACATTTATACAAGATTCTCTAGTACCTGGAAAAATTTACTAGTATCCTTATGATACATATTTTGAGCCTAAAATGAATTTGGATTGATTTGTGTGAATAAATGAGGTCAAAATTCATATTGTGATTAATTTGAGTCATGTATGTGGTTTTTAATTAAAAAGAGTCTTTTGAAACAGGTTTTCTTACAGAGGCATTTTGTCTCAACTGGCTATTTTGATTTTTAACTAGGAGATATCCTCATGTTTTTTTTTTTTTTGCAGAAATGTTAAAAAGAGTGTCTGCATAGTAATGCTAAAAGAATTTTCGGTCAGTAGCATTGTGTACTGCCAATGTTTGCTAAATATATCAAACCTAAGAATAGCAAATCCTTATTAATGTGAATGACAGGAATGCATTTAGCATAATGTTACTTAAAAGCTGTAGTGCTGTTTCATTTTGGTATAAACCATTTATTATTATCAGTAACAATATTTATTATTAACAGTGTTATCTTTTGTGTTCCTCCTATGGAATTCCTAAGTTTTCTTTCCAGGGTCTGCTTGATAACCAGATTATCTGCTGGCATCTGTCACGAGAGAAGCAAGTTCTTCCAGTTAGTTGTCCTTAAGGCAGGTATTAATATAAAATACTGGAGGACACCAAGGAGCCATTGAGAATTAATACAGCAAGTCCAGGATGATGGAACTCTTTTCCACCCCCTGCACTTCTGCTGCGGATGGTAGGAAGTGTAATAAGGGGTTAAGAAGCTGAAAATTCTGAACAGGTGTCACGGCTTAGCAGAGGCTTGGTGGTGGCGTAAAAACATTGGAAATTCGTAACAGAGCCTCCTCAGAGAGAAAAGATCCACATACGCCCACCACATTTATATTTAGATTTTACGTTCTAAGGATGTAAAGCTTTTAGTCAGCTGAAGAATGTTTTGGGTTTTAGCAAACATTAACAATCCCAAGTGCAAAAATATTAACTTCAGGAATTTTGGACTAAGTGTGTTGTGAATTTAGAAGCATTGTTAAAAAGTTTGCTGTACAACTTATGTCTAGTGTAAATGGGAAAACATTAAATTAGATTTCAGCCTTCAAATGATGTACAGGTCAGTGACTTTGATAATACATGCTGTAAGCAAAAAGGATCACTGGCCTTTAGGCACTCACCAACACAGTAAATAAATGGGACTTCAGAAAGGATAGTGAGTTTTAAGAAGTCTTACTTTCGTGGCCTGTTTGGAGTGGAAGAGGATGTTTTAACTTGAGTGATACTGAACCGCTGCTCAAATACTGTGTTGAATCTATTCTTCATGCATTTAAAAATGGACAAAGATGGAAAGCTTTTCTTAAAACATTTATTTTATGAAAGTACAATAACTGAACTGCTGGCTACTTAGTTGTCAGTGAGACAAGTGCCCCTAGAAAGGATGCCTAGGAGAGGCTAAGCAACAGGGTGGAGGGGTAATGCAAGGCTAATAGATCTAATAAGGAGAGGATAAAAATTGAGAAAAGAAATGCATGCGCAGTTCAGAATGAGGAAATGAGCACTGTAGTAATCAGTACAGTGGAAGCTGTGACTGAATTGGAGTGTATAAATAGGCTGCTATAAAAGGAAAACTGAATGGGTCATAAAAAGTTACTTCATAACCCTACAACCATGTGAGAAGAAAACACCATGTTGGAATGTTTTTTATTTTTTCCAGAGGTCCTGCAAGATCTCCAGAATCAATTGTCAGGACTTAGGGCTCATGATACTGCACCTTGTTTTGGTAATATGGGAACTGCAACTTTCATTGCAGTTGTTTCCCCTCTTCATGCTGAGTCTTCAAATAGTTTTTTTGGGTGTTGATCTCAAGATTAAAAAAAAATCAATAGACTGGAGCAGATCACCAGCATATTTAATGACATCTGTATCCTCTGACTCTGAAAATAGCATGCACACATCTGGAGCTCATATGCAACAGAGGGTGCAAAAGGGAAGCTCCCCCTGTCTTTTTTAGACATCAGGAGAAACTCAAGAGGTGAGTTCAAGCTGCTGAAACGTGTGTTTTCCACTCCCACCGTTAATGGGTCCTTGGTTAAAACCTTCACATTGACGTGTTCACCGAGAAGAGGTGGTGGTAATTCAGTTTGGTTTTATTAAATTGATACTAAGAAATACAACTTCTCTGTCCTTTTAGAAGCCTCTTCCTAACTTGACTTCATAGGGCCAGAGCTCAGAGGGCCATTGTTAAGGATGTTATGAGCTGCTTGGCTCACCTACTGAAGAGCTAGAAACAACAAATGTATGAAAGAAGGTAGCTGTCTCTTTTCCAGCTGGCCCCTTCTAGTCCTGTTATACATTCCCACACACAAGGGTAGCAAAGGTCGAGTGTGATGTGGTTTGCAAAACCTCGTGTAAAAGGGGGCAAATCAGTACTCCCTGTGCCCGCTCAGAAGACCTCGGCCGTCAGCTGAAATCCTCCTGAGAGCGTGCGTATGGCCTCAACAAGGTTTTGCTTGTTCAGCTCGAGGAAGCTGCCAGAGCATATTCACCATGTTGAGTCCTTGTTCTTGGTTCTGCTACTGCTGAATTGCATGGTATTTGGCCAATGATTGAACTTTGCCTTGGTGTCTACCAAGTGAAAAGGAGAACAACAAATTCAAAATCAGAGCAAGGTTATGAATTAATTGAATATCAATTGCTTTGAGATTGTCATATAAAAAATGTTAAACAGTGGAGCTCTTCTTTGTAAAGTGACCTAATTTAAAAGACCTGAAAGGCAAAGAAAATACCAGTATCTGAGATACTTTCTGGCTCTTTCCTTTTCCTGACAGCATTGAAAAGGAAGCACAGATTAACCATAGTACAGTGTTGAAAATGCATAAACAATTGTTTTCTAGTGCTCTCAGTTTTTACACTGCCCTTGCTGTTAGATGGCCACTGGAAGGAAGGGAGAAGGGAGAAACAAACTCCCACTGGCACCCAGATTTTTGGGTCTGCATGCAGGGCAGCCCTGTGACAGCTGCTGCAGATGTCACGGTGGCTGCCACAAGCTGCCAGCCCTCGCTGCTCGCTGTCCCACACAGCTCTGGGGCTGCACAGCTGGTGTGTGCTGCGACTGCCTGTGAAACACAGCTCTCTGTGGCCTGACAGAGGTCCCAGCCCCAGCTACAACTGCAGGACACCCTGCTCATCAACAGCTTGGAAATCACAAAATTTCACTTCTGTAGGCCTGAATTAGAAAAAAATAATGAGGGAGATGCACGTCTGCAGTGCTTGTAATCACCGGGAGTTCCTGTCACACATGGAAAGCAGCTCTGCTATTTCCTAGTAGCATAACTTCCCATGCAGTACCCTGGTTTCTGCAGAAAGAGCTATCTGAAATTTAAACCCATCAAGAACTACTTCTGTAGTAGTAAAAGAAGAAATAAAAGACTTTCTGGATCTGCTGTAATAGCAGATTTGTCAAGCTATAAGAATGATAGATTCACTTTGCAGACAGGAAACATGGCAAATATTTTTACTTGAGACTTTGTTTTCAAAAAGTCACCAAAGGCCTGGTGAGGGCAGCCTGGCTCTCAAAGGTGTGTCATTTTCCATGTGTCTTTTTTCACAGTTAGCGATACTGGAAGGGGCTAATGACCCCTGCTTGGGAAAACCTGACAGTGGAGCAAGCTTGAAAAAACCCAAATCCAGCTCGTTCATTCCTCACCATCTGTATCCTCCTCTCTTTCCTAGGTTTCTCCTGTCTCTTGTCTCTTCTCAGCTGTATTTTCTCTCCCTGCTGCCAGTGCCAGGACCAGCCTGTGGTGCAGCAGGAGCTGTGCTTGAGTGTGGCTGCAGCCTACATGTTTCCTCTGTTACTGGAAGACAATAATAGAAAATGTGACCGATAACTTCAGCTGAGCAACTTCTAGGGTTCGCTGCAGGCTGGAATAATGACGGAAACATTTTCAAGGGGCTGCTTTGTACTCTCCAGGAATTCCTGGTGGGGACTCCAGTGAAAAGCTGCTCCATCTCATCTGAGGCCTCACAACAGACTCAGGCTGCAGCTGCCCCCTGCCCACCCTCGGTAGAGCAGGAGTTGACATGCACAATGCCAGTACTCTTTGCCAGCACTTTCATAAATGGCCTCTCACATGCCCTTGGGCTGTCACAAGCCCTCTGAAGTAGAGGGGGTTGTATTTGTAGAAATAAGTGGGAGAAGAAGGCAGTGCTGCTTTTCCAACAAATGCATGTTAAATGCTCCTTCTGAAAATGTCTATACGTCCACTCATTCATTATTTGAGAGATTAATGTGGCACAGTGTTTTGGGGAAGGAAGAGAGATGGAATATCATGCTTAAGTACATATGTTTTTTAAATTCCTGAAACTCAGTGCAGCTTGCATCTCTTAAAAAATTGACATGTTTGTGTTGCCCCAGTGGTGAGTCTTTTGCAATAGGAACAAGGTAGCAGTATGCTTGAAAGCTTAGAACTGATCACCTCCAGAGTCCCTTGTAGCTTTTAACGTAGGAGTTCTCTGTGTGAACACATGCTGGAGTCGTTCCCCATCCAACAAAGAGATCTTAAAACCCCAAACCCAGAAGTTCACTATTCCTTGTAAGTCTTTTGTACTAAGCATTTTCTTCCCCCCTTTTTTCTGTTGCATGACCTGTGTGATGTCCCAGCTCCTCCTGCAGTTGTGGTACTACTTTACCTGGAGACCCTATCTTGGGGATTTTTGCATTCATGATTCTCTGGAGACTCCTTCCACTTGGTGGGACAGAAGGAGAGGAAAACAGTTTTCGTTCTTCATCTCAGGGTGCATCAGAGTCCCAGGTTCTTCCTGATCTGCCCCTCTCTCCGTGAAAATGGCTGTGAGGGCTTACTTTCCATCACCTGGCTCAAGCCCCACCAAACACCTATGGGGCAGGTTCTGTGTCTTTGCTCAGCTGTTCTTCTCCAGGTTTAACCAAGCAGGGAAGACAGCCAGCCAAAACTGTCACCCTGAACTGGAAATAGCAAGGATGGGGAAAGTTGGCAAGTGATTTCATGCCAAAATTTGAAGCAGAATAATTTACCAGAGTTGGTAGTAGCCCCAACAGAGATTAGGCCCCGGTTGTCTGCAGTATTGTGTGAGCATATGTATTGTGTATGTGTGTATATATATCCACCCACATAATGAGACTCTTCTTATCCTCGAGAGCTGGCTATGTGTGTACACAGACAAAGGTAGAAGAAAGGAAATAATATTTCCTATCTTCCAGATGGGGCATTGAATTTTGTGTGGTTATTGTGATTGTGTAAATGAGGTAATTGCACGCACATGGTCTGCTGTAGGATTGCTGAGTGCACTTTTTGTGGTCAGTATTTTTAGGGACTTAAAACTGGGAGCCTGAAAATACATAGCTGTTAAAATAAATAATTTCTATTTAAAAATGACATTAAAAAGATAAATAGTACACAATTTACTGGGGGGAGTAAGGGAGGGGAACAGAACATTACTGATGGCTTCCTGGCAAAACTATTTAAGACACTAGAATACAAGCACCAAGCTGACACATAGATAAACATTGTAAGGGCACTGGTGTAATGAAGAATTTGGGTGGAGCTGTCTGCTTCAACGGCTTGAACAAAGAAACTAACAAAGGAAAAATTACTAATTTTAAAAGTATGCTAAGCAGAAAGCTAACAAAACATCAGGCTTAGCATCTTAAAATGAGACTAAGCATGATGTTGCAGAAATGCTTGCCAACTAACCAGGGATGGATGCTGAGGAGCAGTATTCTCTACTAGAGGTCACAGATGCCTACGTGTTTTCTTTCAGTCCTGTGGAAGGTGTCCATGCTGAGGAGGTGTGTAAGCAAGTACATTTGCTTTGTAATGTTGAAAGCATTTTGAATAGTAAGTACATTTCAGTTAGGAGCTGTGGCAATGAGGGGAAATGATTATTTAAGCTAGTAAACTGAAGTAATCTTGAACTACTGTGCTACATATATGCACTAGGGGTGTCACTCTCAGAAGTCTACACAGGAGCATCTCAGGCATTCCCACTGATCCTTTCCCACTTGTGTATATTGGAAAGACTGGACCAGTGACTGGTAGGTCATTGTCAGCACTCCATTCCTGCTAGGGCAATAACCCAAAAGGTCACCAACAAAAAAATCCAAACCAGAGCCGGGCAATGAGGGGGTCACCAAGCATTCAAGGATTTTATAGTCAAAACTACCTCTACAATGTGTGAGTACAACATGTGGTGTTGCAAAACTGTGAGTCTGTGTTTCTAATGCACTTACTGGAATTACTAAGGACCACCACTGTTTAGTCAAAATCTCTGTGTCATAGACTGACTCCACTTCAGTGTCATCAAGGTGTCAGCCAAAAATTCTGAAGTGGCAGTAAGATTTGCTATGGAAGAATCCAAAATGTGTACAGCTTTTGGCCCCCTTTTGGGAAAGGGCTGATTGTGGAGTACAGTACATGTTGTTGGCCTTTTTTTATTTTTAATGACTCATAGTTTGGACCTTATTCCTGTTTGTCTCTCAATGCCAAACAGAAATTACTATTTAGGTCAAGCTGCTGTTGTGGTACTAATAGAAGCAGACATCAGTTTTGTCGATGGATTTCACAGCTATGCATTTTGCAGAGTGAAGTTCCCTCTCTAGGCTACTTCTGACATTTAACTGTGATGGTGTTAGTATCAGCTTCTAGTGCTACCTCTGCCATTTTACTTGTGTACGCCCAGCTGGGGAATATAGCTGGGGAGCTACCTTTCAGCTTTTTTTTTTTTTCCATGCAGGCTCTGAGTACAGCATCTTCTCCTTCCAGATCCACTTCAGTTTCAGGCCATTTCATGGTGTTACATGGTCTTGGCTCTTCCCTTTTCAGCTCTTCTATCCACTGGTGTGATCCTGCCTCTTGGCCTTTCCCTGGCTGCTGCCAGCTTTGCTGTGTTCTGCTTCTCTACATGGTTTTTTTCTAACTCTGACTCCCCAGGCTCTTGCCTACTGCTTCCTGATGAGTGACAGCTTTGGAGAGGAGCCTCAGCTAGTGCCCAGAGGTTTTTAGCTTGTGTTCTGGTCCATGCCTCGACTCAGATGCTGGTGTGTCTCTGCAAAGGGGCTTGCTGCACTGCTGCCCTGGAACCAGTGCCTGGGCACACGAGGGAAAGGGAGACCTGCTAGCTCAGGTGCCAGAAGGCTGGCACCAGCAAGGGGGGTTGCTGCAGGCCTCTCATCCCTTCCCATCAGGTAACAGAGTGAATTGAAGAGTCTCTGCAGTACAAAGCTGACACAATTTAAGCATCTTCCCTTTACAAAAGCCACCATGACCCATTAGGTGGTCCTGAGCATGGGAATTGTTAGATAAAGAGGTATGGAGCTGGTTTGGCTGCCTGCTGGTGTAACTCCATGTGTGCAAGACTTCACCGAATTTTTTCCAGTTTCTCATCATCTGAGTATTTGGCTCTCCACCTTCAACTCCGAGCACTGAGACTTCTGAAGATGGATCTTTAAACCTATTTATGCACAGATGGTCAGATCCTGAGGTACAGACAAAGATACAGGCTGAGAGAGAAAGTACAAAAATTGATTTAGGTACCTTTGAATTTCTGCCTTATCTGTATATTTTGCTTGCTCTAATTAAATAATACTTTACTTGCAGAATAGCAAAACATGAGATGGTTAGCAGTCCCAGGGTCTCTACTACCAGCTAATGTCTAGAAGGTTGAAAGTACCTCTTAAGGCTGCTATTTTCTTCCTCTCCATCCTCAGGTTTTTCTGCAGGTAAGAAGAACACTAAAATTACTTGGTTTTTGTTCACTTTCTACAAGGGCTTTGCTTACAGGAACAGCATGACTGAGCATAGCCTGATAATTAGGTTTGGTTTTACTTGCATAGATAACAAGATGGTTTCTGTGAAATTTCCCAATCCCTTTCAAACTGATCCTTTTTTACAGTACACGTATGATATAAAATCAAACACTGCATTAATTTTTTCTGCTCTTCTTGGTTTTGTCTCTTGTTTTTGTGTTTGGATTTGCTCAGTGGGGTTTTCTTTCCTGGTCAACTGTTTCACCCAAACTTTGCACACAGAACAGTTGATGCCACCCTGAAACTCTCGTAACAGAAGGATGTTCTTACCACTTACTGCTTTGAGTTGATAGTCATGCTCTGAATTAACAGAAGTTAGTTGCAGCACCCACATTTAATCATAACTGTGCATATAGTTTAGCTCTCACAGATAATAGGGATGAGTATTTAGTAGCTAGAAAGAGGTATTTCACTGAGACTTTGAAGCAGACCATTCAACCCAGAGCTAATGGCCTTTCAGTAATAAGAATTTATTTTATTTTACTGCCTTGTAGCTACAGTATTATGGTATCCAGACTTGGGATTATTCCTTTGTCCTTTCTGCAAGTGGCTGCAAAGGGCATGGAGGGAGTGGAGAAGACACAGCTGGTCAGAAACTAATTCTGTCCCCTCCCCATGTAGGCCTTAATAGTAATGAAGGACCTTGGCAGAGAAGAGAGCAGACAAACATCCTGTAGATGTGGATGACATCTCTGCTTACAGCCTAAATTAACTGACATATCCAGGCTCCAAACCAAGTATTTCCAGCACATGGGAATGGGCTTACCTTACTGCTGACCACAGCACAGGAGAAACAAGCTGCAAACTTCTCAGCATCACCAGAGCAGCCTGGTGGCTGGCTGGTGGGAAAAGCAGTCATACACTGCTCGGTGCCCCAGAGAGGGGGTAAAGCCTGCAGACCCAACGATGACCTGAGCCTAGTGATAAGCCCTGTTTACCACTGCACCACAGCTGAGCCCTTTCCATCACTCGCAGCCCTGAGCAGCCATCTGTCTGCTGCTGCAGCCACTGGGTTTACTAAGTCAGTCAGGACTTCTCCCCATAGATTCCCACTTTGCTTCTGGCATGACCCAGACTGTTTTCTCTGTCCTGCCTTGCAGAACCATCCCACGTCTCCCAATCATGTTTCCTCCTTTACTCTTCTTACAATGTTTTGAGAAATGTGCACGAGCTATCCAATTACCTCACCCCTTGGAGTACAAAAGTCAATAGACTGGGATCTCTTTCTGCCCAAACTTGTTCACCTGGATGCTGATTTCCAACCAGCCTTCCTGTGAGGTGGGAAAGGGGCATGGCAAGAAGGAAAAGTAGGAGAAATCAGGAGCAGCAAGGCTTGTTCTGAAAGAATTAGGGGAAAATTGCTCCAGGCAAAGAGTCTGTGTATCTGTCCCTGGGAGCTGGGGTGATGCACAGCTGATGGACAGCCTTCCCTTTCTCCTCTGTGTGCTCCCCCTTCCCAGGACAGTTTTAGGGCACTAGGCATCCAGTGAAGAGGAAGAGGTGGATTAGAGGGAAGAGGGAGCGAGGAGCCAGCAGAGGACTGGCAGCATGGGATAGCAGTTAGCACTCCTCCTTCCATGGGGAACAGCCCTCTATCAAGTTCTGGTCTTCCACGGCTATGCTCATTGGCCACAGAAGATCCTGAGCTGGAAGAGACCCATAACAACCATTGGGTGCACCTGTTACCTGTGTTTTCCACAGAAAGGCTTTCCAGACTGGCTATCAAGAAGGCTCTTTCCCAACTCCACTGCACTCAGACCCTGGTCTTTGAAGGAGCTCTCCCTGTGAAGCCTAGGCTCAGCCTAATGCTTTTAACCACCCCTACCAGTGTTTTTTTTCAGAAGCCGTATTTATGACAATATATACATTAGATACAGATTGCTTAATTTGCATAGGTGCCAGACACAGAGATGCACAAAATTTGGCAGGTAAACCCAGACGCAAGGGGTGTGAGTGTTGCAAGAGGGAGGAGACAGGGCCCTTGTTTGTGTTCCTGTGGGGATTGCTGCTGGCAGGGTGAAATGGGTTTAACTGGAACCCAAAAAGTTTCAGATCAAAGCTGTGAAAGGGCTTTAAAACACATTCTGCTCTCCTCCTGCACTGCACCCGCACTCTCTTATGCTTTGCTTTAAGCAAAAACTTTGACTGTGGTCAAATTATTATGCGTGTGAAGAAGGTGCCCCACGAGGCAGCTGCAGCAGGTTTTGGCAAATCAGCTAAGTGTGAGACACCCTGGCGGAACCGTGTCAGGTTTAGCAGTGATGGTCACACATCGTCCACCTCCCGTCTCCCCCACCTCACTGCCAGGGGTCCTTGCACTCGCAGTGGCCGAAGCAGGGGCTCGCAGCCTCAGCCCGCACAGCCCACCGGCCGAACTTGGAGAAATTGCCCTTATCAGCACCTGCTCTTGTTTCCCCTGCTGCCGGGACAGACGGCCCTGGGAGAGGGCACGGCAGACACGGGGGAGGTAAAGTGTTGGAGATTGTTGCTGTTCAGTTCGGCAGAGCCCATCTGTCAGGGCCTTTAAAATGCATTCAGTCCCAAGATGGAGGTTTCCAGTACAAATGAAGCGGCTTTAGTTTGATGCTATTTAGTAGGATCTGCTCCTAATGAACCAAAAACATGGACAGGCACCTCTGCCAAATCTAGCTAAGTAGTTCGATGCATTAGCATAACCAACTTGCTACTTTTCCCTGCAGAGTGGAACAAGATAGGTAACACACCTCATCCCTTCCTGTTCACAGCCCAGGGTTTTGTCTCAAGCCAGTAAAAATGGTGGGCTTGTGCAACAACACCAAGCTGTACATGAGAATTTCCCTCACAAATGCTCGAATCCTGCTCTGCTACTTGGCAAAAGAGACTAACATTTTGTGACTATGATACCGCAAGAAGGGGAGCTCTGTTAGAGTTTTGCAGACCCTTCGCTCTTGAATGAGAGTAGCTGTGTAGAGTTTAAGGTGTCTTAAATTGTACACATTTTAGCTGATTCATCTTGAGTTTTCTAAGTGGAGACACGGCAGAAATTTGCTAAAAAGCTAATTGAAATTTTGCCTGTTGGCAAAAGGCCAACTACGAGTAATTATAGCGAAGGCACCTGTTGACAAGTGAGGTTACTTAAACCCTCTTTGATTTCATCACTTGTCTTTGGCAAGCAGAAGGCACATCATCGGAAATTCTGCTGTCTGAGAATGACAGCAGATTGGGGATGTGGTTATCTGCCTTCACTTACTACACTCTGAACACTCCCTCTCAGAGGCTGAGTGGGATGGCCAGAAAATAGGGAGGATGTGGTTTCTGAATTCTGAATCATGACAGTTTCCCCCCAATACTCCTATCTGTAGTAATTAAAAAATTCCAGCCTGGTAATTAGACTGTAGTTGGTCTCAGGCTCTATGTGCCTTGACACTAGCTTCTTAAATTTCAGGACTAACCAAACTAATCAAATTTTTAAATTAGAAGTTCTCCTAAACTGATACTCAACTGAAGGCCAAGCTGAGCAACTGCATTTTAGAAGTTATTCTGTTACTTCCACTTCTGTTTGCATTTCTTCCCAAGGAACTCTTAAATCCCACACTAATTCTTTTTGCAAAACCTTGTAATAGAGTCAGGTCCAGGCTGCACACTAGAAATAGATAATATGAGTGAAAATATTCCAGCAATGTGATGTTTGCTATTTCAACCTGTGTTTGAATAGATGACCTTCAGAGATCCTGACCAGCCCAATTTGTTCCACTTTTCATAATATCTATGGGAACATGATGACTAAAAAGTCATCTTGCTTGCAAAGATTTATATCTAACTGGTAAACAAGTTAACTACATGTGTAGC
>VZRO01001497.1:1203689-1224160 GCA_013397915.1 Daphoenositta chrysoptera | reverse complement strand
CCCAACCAGCCAACCAAAAAACAACCCCAAAAAAACCTTAGGACGCCTCCAGAACCTTAAATATGTACCTCAGAATAGCTGAACTCTATTTCTGTATTTTAGACAGTAAAGATATGATTAATATTTCTTCTCAGATCAGGTTAGAGCACTTGGAAGGGAAATCTGATACTTTTGTCAGTTTTTACCCTAGTCCTGCTTGGCTAGGGGGTTCCGCTGGTACTTGGGTCACTTCTCCCCTGCATTTGGGTAACAGCAAGTGAACAAAGCCTCAGGTGATGAGCAGTGGTCCCTGCAGGACCCCAAGAGTTGGCTTTCAGCGATCTCTCAGCAGATGACAGATCCTGGTGACAGGATTATTTTGGTCCCTGATCAGGACAAAACAGGCAGGCAGTGATTCCCCCAGGTATTCCCCATGAGAACTTGTGCTTCCATCCTGAAGTTCTGCTGCACTAAGCACCAACTCCAGTGGTATGTCCAGCATTAGATACTGGTGTAGTACCTGATCCTCTGTGTAGTTTAACACCAAACTCAAATTCATTCATACCTTCAAGTTTCACTTGATTTAATGATGACCTCTTCTAGTGTTTTCTCAAGTTAGAGATTAGCTGACACATATCAACCTGTTATTACTGTGATATTAACCTTTTTCCTGGCTACTGTTCAGCTTATCTCTGAAATTCATCTTCAGGCTTTGGACCACTCTTACCCTGAAAGCTGAGCAATACTAAAATGCAGCAATCTTACCATTACAGTACATCTTAAACTGCCTATACCTCATGGAAAAATCTGACAGATGCCTTACTTAGAAATGCTTTGGTTTAGGTATGTCATTCTATTTTGTTTCTTTAATACATTTCTATGAAAACAGGGTCATGGTTTAGAATTTAATTTTCTATGTATTCCTGACTTCAGTCATAACCTCTGTCCACATCAAAATTAGCTGGGACATCATCTTTGCCACATACACCAGATTTGAAAGAGATCTTTTAATCTTTTTTTTTTTCTTTCTTTTTATGTAAAGATCTGAAACCTGGGCAGAAAAATAATCAAAGTTTTCTCATCCTTTTAAATTATTCTTAGTGTGAATTGATTTTGTGGTATTGATTCTAGGAATACTCTCTGTAAGCAGTTATAATTTGTGCAATATATTAAATAGTAAAAACAATTCAGTGCATGTATTTATAAAATATAGAATAATTCTTTTATGCACATAACACATGCCCCTACATATACACACATAATCATAGAAATTCAGTCAGTCAATGTAGCTGCTGGTTACATTTGTGCATTTATTCTTCTATTCTGTGTTCTCACTAGACAGGATGATAATGGCCCTGCAGTTGTCTTTTTCAGTGTAGAACAGCATATACATTTGAAACTTACTGGGAAAAAACACCTCATTAATTCCATGCGTAGCTGAAAAGCTGAGTAAGAAAACCAGTGAAAGGTGCATTGTAGCAAAATACAGAATGAACCAGGCAGCACTTTATAGGTAAAGTTACATATTTACTACAGGAAGGTGGATTTAAAATCAGTGTCAGAATGCCATCACCTGCCATAGCTGAAACAATGCCTTATTTTGGTTTTAAGGTGGCTGCATTTAAGCTATTAACAAAAGAATCCCAAAATAACTAAACCCACCTTCCCTGGAAATTTGCTGATTCTTCCTTGCTTCAAAAGGATCCAGGAAATGGTAGACATGCACATACTTCAAATCAAAGTCCAGAGCTTGATTAATAGGCTACCTGACCTTTCCCAGGGAGACACAGCAGGGAGGGCTGGAGAGGGCTGGTGCAGGGAAGAAGGGCTACACAGCTCCTCGGGGCTCTCCCCAGCTGGGGAAAGAACTGCATTTATGCATAATAATTTCTGAACTGCATATTTTCCAGTCTTTAATGAGTTGTCTGCTATTGCTTATGGGTTCACCTACATGCTGGTTTTGGGATTCGTTTACCTGTAGATCAGTTCAGAAAAAGGTGGTTATATGGGTATAAGCTATAGTGCTAAAAGCACTATTAGCCTAGTAGAACTGTGATCACCCTAGCAGGGCAGGAAGTAATTTTAATTATATTCTTTAGTTAAAACATTACAAAAATGTGTTTAAATCATTCCTGAGAGCAAAGATAACAGATGAATGAGCTATATTGCAAAAGCTGGTTGGAATACTTTAGTGTTTATAGTGGTAATGTTGGTACTTCAGAATAATCTGCATTGTAACTTAAAAATAAATTCATAAATCTTTCAATTTATTTTAGTTGTGATTATTTTGTCTTCAGGTCACTTGGCAATGTATGGCTGCTTAACAATAATTAAACTGCACCTTATGAAATGCATTTATCCAAGATGGTTTCTTCCCATGAAGAAGACAGCTTCCCATGGCTTGCGTTAGTCCACTTGGTATTGCAGGTTGGGACTCATCTGCCTCACCAGGGTAAGGAGAAAAATTTAAGTAATTTCACTTGAGGTCTCGGTTAGTATTTTTTACCACCATGAAACAATCTAAGAATTAAAGGATGACAGAAAACCCCCTCAAATCATATTTTCAAAAGCATTTTCCAGAAGTGACTATGTTAGTAGACGTTATTGTCACCAGAAAGCCTCTGGTAATCTTACAAAGCATCTGCAATGAATAATCTTCCCCTCCCCCATCCTTATTTGTTGCCAGAAACAGCTTATAAATGCTCAGTTGAAGACTGTGCCAAATTTTGCTTTTAGGCATACTTGTAAATAGAAAGTATTTCCACTGATTTTGGTAGAATTATTCCAGATTTACGCAGATGCAAGTGAAAACCAAATTTCGCCTGGGTCTTTCCTCTTGGGTGCCACTTGGTGCCCGGGTCAGCTCCAGAACTGCTGCCTCTGGTGTCAGTGGAAGGCAAGTGCTTGAGCTGAGTCTGCCCATAATTTGACAAATTATTATAAACAGATTTGAACAAATATTTCTTTACAAAATAAACTGGTCAGCAGGCTCCAGGCTTTATTCTCCTGATGCATTTTACAGGAAATAATATCAAGTTAGCTATTATGAAACTACCCCCTCCTCACACACACATAATTGCTTCCAGCTTGCTGATTATTACCCTTTCCTTAACTGATAGAGTGAGAAGAGAAATAAAAATATCTCCATACAGTAGGCCAAATCCTCATCTGGTATAAATCGACATAGCTCCATCAAAGTCAATAAAACCATCTTGATTTACACCAGTCAAGGAGCTGATGCACTATAATTTTTTTACTTGCTTTTAAAAATAAAACCTTATGTGATTGTGTAACCAACATTGCAACAGAAACCGGCATTTTCTTTTGTGAAGTCAAACGTGCCCTCCCTTTGACTTTCAAACATTTTCACTTAGATAGTCCTTCTATAGCTTTTTTCATTCGCCTTCTGGCAGACTGCTCCTACCACCCTTGTGTCATGGACGAGGCACAGACTGGACTGAAAGATGATCAGCCACAAAATAATAATTTCATGGAGCAATGAGGACAAAGAATGAAATGCTACCACTACTCTTTCACCTGAAAGAGGAAAGAGGGCTAAGCAAAGCACAAGATAAAAAAAAATTATTTCTGACATCCTCTCTGATCACCATTCTCCAATTAACAAACATATATGAAGAGCACCAAGAAATTAGTAATTTCTACTCAGGAATGACAGTACTGTAAACTACTATTACAGATTAAGTTTCTTAAATAATCTCTAAAATAATACAATGAGACTTATTACAAGGTTTACTAAAGCTGATAGAAACTACGTGCTCTCTCTGGACAAACAGTTCTAAAGTCTTTTTTTGGTGTTCTCTAGGGGCTGTGAAACACATGGTGATTTTTTTGGGAATACTCTTTGTCTCTTGTACTTCTCAAAAGCACAGCAAGCTGTTTATGGCAAATCTTTTACATCCATTTCAGGGAGTTCTAGGCATTTCAGTGTGGTATATTGTCAAATAAAGGTCTGGTCTTTCCCAAAACCTTCATTTTTTTGGCTGGTTGTTTTGATTGATGTGTATATTCAGAAATTCATGATAATTTCAATAGCATCTTGAAAAATTTGAATTATTTCATTGTTGATGCTGACATAGTTTTGTACTGGTTCAGCAAAGACTTCTAAGAAAATGTACATTTATTAATTCTTGGTACTTAGCAGCCCCTAACAGCATGCTGATAGTTTTATCAAAGTTAATGGTGATATCGGAAGGATTGCAGCCTTTAATTTCCAATAGCTTTTTTGAATACTGTAAAAGAATAAAGTGTAATAAAAAGTTGCATTAGCATGAATTTCCAAATGTTTTCATTCAAAATGCAGTCAAGATTAAGCTTGCTTTAAAATACATATTCCATTGCTTTGAATAACATCTTGAAAATCATTCTATGATGTCTGGAATTCAGTTGCAAAGACTGAATTGGAATTCAGTCACACATTCTAGTCTCTGTTTTAACACATATTTTTTGATTCATAGACCAGTCTGAAACACATTCAGAAATGACTGGATAAGTCTTTATTGTAAGACTTAAAAATTTTCATATCATATTTGGTGGCTATCACTACACTACTTATTTTAATTTGGAAAAGATTGCTTAACTCTATTACACTGTGAGCCCTTTGGCTTTGGGATCCTGCTTTCTCTGAAACCATCATTTTAGACTGCAGACTTTATTTTGTGATGAGGCTTTTCCACCTGGTTGAATGAATGAATGACTGCGATGTTGACGCAGAAAAATGAAATTCGGGTCCTTTATTACCCCTCTGTTTCCATGGCAAGGTATGACTTGAAAACAGGATCCCTGGAGAAAACTGTGGTTTCCCAAGCACCCTGTAAGCAAGTGTTTATAGGCAGGCACTCTCCAGATCTGTGCAGAGGAAATTAAAACAGAAATTGACAAACACTTTCCATTCAGTTGGCACTGAAAGAGTGGTCCTGTCTGTAAAGGTGGTGGCAGATCTTGCCAGACAATTCTGTCACACGGAGGGTAGACCAGCCTTGCATAACGTGGGCAAGGAGTGTCAAGTCCTGCTGGGGACAAACAAAAGTTGTTCCAAAAGTCAGGTCCCGTACTCCCTGGTACTGATGGGGACAAACAAATTGCTATCAAATGAAGACAATGAATCAAAAAGATTTTACTTATCCAGAAAGCACAGTCCTTCACAGGGCCGCAGCTCAGGCTTGCAAACTCAGGACGTTTCTGGGGCTGCAGGAGTGTGGCTTTCGAGCTGCCAGTTCAGCAGCCTAACCCAGAGCAGTCAAGAGGCTGCTCTCTACAAAGCTGGTCCCGTTTCCTACATAACACCGGAGCAACAGTCTCATGCCAACATGGACACTTGCGAGGCTTGAGCTTTTCCTGGAACAATCACCATTGTTCTTTGAGGAAGTTGTGTCAGCTGGTATTGAGATGGGTGATCTGGGTGCTCCATGCACAGACCATTTGCCAGCAGGTTGGAGACCAGAGACCTGGTGGGTGTGGTGCCCCGTTTTTGGGGAGATTGGCTTCAGCTCTGCTGAAATTTTGTCAAAGCAGAGTGCTTCCAATGACATGCTTCAAGCTCAGAACTTGTTTCAGCAGAAAACACAAACATAACCAGTTCCAACTCAAGGTTCTTTCCTCTAAGGATAAATCACATATGGAATAAGTGTAGAAGATTTAGGGAACATCTTTGACTGCTTTTACTTTTACCTACAGCAAAACTTTTATTCCAAAGTATAGCAACAAAGATCGAAAAAAGAACACGGCACTGTCTTCCCTTAAGCATGCTGAACCTTTGTGGCATCTTTAGACTGGATTCTTGGCTTTAGAGACTAGAGAAACCTGAAAGTGTACTGGAAGTGAAGTCAAAACAGCTTGTTACCCAACTTGCTTTTTCCACAAAGTATTGAAATATTAAGAACACAGGCAAATGCTTGGATACAACTGTCTTTGTTTGTGTTAAGTTCCATTTGTTTGTCTGAAGCCAAACTGGGTGAATAATTTTGCATTCTTTATCTTAGCAGTGAATTGTGTGGTTCTGAAATTTGAGTAAGATAAGATCACAAACAAGTAAAAGCATGTGTAGGCTGAAAAATCAATATGTTTCAAAGTAACAGTTGAGAAACAAATTCTTCTTGTACTAATAGGCTGAAAACTAGGTTTAGAGATTCTCCGAGGGCTGATAGTATTACTTACAGTAAAGCAGTATTAAAAGAAATTTGAGCTGCCTTCATAGTCAGATGTTAATCACTCCATCACCTAGAAATAAGGTGGTCAAAAGATTGAAAATGGCAACTGTAACATCAAGGATTTTTTAAGCGTCTCGGGTTTTGCATAATAATTAGATCTGCACAACTGCAGTTCTTTTTAATTAATCATGCTGAGGTCTGCTCTTTCCATTTATCCTGAATTTTTCTAATATTTTACTTCAATTATTCAAAATAGCTACTCTTTTGCTAAGATGTTCTTATTTTTCAGTTCAGGATTCAACATCATTGTCACAAAAGGATGGCAGAATTCCTGCTAACTTAATCACATTCAGACCTATACCATGCCTAACATCAGAAAGCCATTAATAACTAGCTTATACCAGCCCAAGTCTGTTCTCTCAGTGATGACGCATCTTAAGAATAGTTTCCTGTAAATGAAATCTACATTTCTGTACTCAATTGTTACTATCTAGGAGTCACTCTTTTTGGTAACCTTCACACTTTGCTGAAACAAAACACTGATTGCCCTTGAGAAACACCTGAATAAGCCATACCTAATATACAATTCAAGACTAATTAAAGGCAGTAAGTGAAAACTGTAGGCTAGCAGCAATAGAAAGGTTCCCCTTTGCCACCAGAATCTGCCTTTTCCAGCCCCTGCTTCACCTTGAGCATTTAAAATGGTGTAGAACTCAAACACCTGACTGTTCAAAAGTGATCCTCAGAACCCCCCAGTCTCTGTGTCTGGTACATAGTTCACTAGGACAGAACTAAACATCACCTGTTTATATCTCTACCTATGTGCTGAAGTCTCCTGAGTGCTGACTTTGTCTACAAGCAAGCCATACATGTACTATAAACATCAGTGTATTTATAACACAGAATTCCCCACATTCTCATCACCTCAGCAGATGATGGACTTTTTAAAAAAGCTACATATGCAACAGCAGTCTCATCCTCTTTGAAGGTATTTGTTTGGTCAACAGCATTCTTCAGAGAAAAGCTGTGTTGACAGGAGAAAGGACAGGTTTTGAGTTACGAGGCTGTGCAATGATTGTGGTAGGGAGGACTCAGCAGTGACAAGTAGAACTGTAAACCAAGATGGGTGTCAATTCAGTGCTTTGACGAAGCCAGAGTGACTCAAGTGGCATGTTGAGGCACACCACAGAGACTCTTATCTGCTTAGTTCTACATAAATGTATTAAAATGAAAAAAAACAAGGAAAAAAACCCACTCAGAAATCAGCAGAGCTACATCTTCCCAGTGTGGATCGTACTAACAGTGCTTAAGATGGAGTTTGGACTAAAGGCCTTAACATGTGAGAAGTTCCCAGTCCAGACTCTTTGATTTTTATGAGATGGGGGAGAAGTGCTGATTAAGGGAGCTGTGTAACTTACAAAATTAAAATCCTCACACGTGATGTTAAATAGCTGAGGAAAGAGTAGAAATGAAAGAAGACTGACCTATTTTTTAACCTATTTAACAATCACTGTAAATAGTTCTATCTACATGCCCCTGAAGTTCCAAATTTATTTTCTTGGAAGTTGTTTCAACAGCTGTGAAATCACTCATTACTTGCCAATTACAGTGTAACTTAGAATAATCAATGACCACAGCCATTCTAGAAGAAAAGCTGGCCACTGAGCATACATGGTTAAAGGGATGATTATGACTGGATGGTGAGGAGCAGAAATTGGAAGGGATCAGGGTTGGAAGCAAAGGTAAGGCTGGAGACAGCAAGTGGAACTGGTGCATGCAGGACAGAAATGTGTTGTTTGAAAGAAGGTGAAAAGTCTTCAGTGGTGCTAGGACCCTCACACATACTGTGTGAGAAGCCACTGTCATTTCCAAGGGAGTGGGGCTTTCTAATCTGGAGAAGCCTGAATGAAATGACAAATCTTATCAAATTTGGCAATTTCTGTTAGAATGTGGCCTGCTCCTTTTCTAGGAAGATTTGTGGTGTTGTGAATTGATCCTGTCACTTACAGGTTAATCTTTACTAACTCTGTCTTTCCAGCACATGTCTGGGATCCTTCTGGACTAGTGACGGGAACTTGTTTAGATTCCAGAACTGGTATCCCAATTCTTCTGAATTCCCAGTGGTCCTCCAAGTCCCTCTTGCTCTTCTAATCCAGGCCAGGATGCACTGTAGCCCTCTCCATGTTCGCAGGGGCAGCAATCCACAGCTACACACCCTGGGGGAAGAGAATGTGCTCCTGGGGAGAGGCTGTGAGTGGCCTGTGGAAGGGAGAAGGGAACCAGCACTTGCAAGAGCAGGGCTCTTGCTATGCAGGCCTCTTGCCTTTCAAAGGTTAGTTCTGTTGTAACAAGCCCATTATCTACCCAATGATAATACCATTTAGCCTGTGCCATTGATACCTGTGTTGGAGCTTTAAATGTAATCCAGTGAAATCCATCATGAAGTCCATACAATCAAATTGATGGCTGAAAACCCCACTTAAGAGCTGTATTCAAAACAAAAATCAAAACACAACATGGCATTAACAAGATCCAAATGGAATTCATACAGTAATACAGACATGGTCTTTATTTTTTCTACAAAGTTTAATGTGGGCCTGGTTTGAAACATACTACAATATGCATTACTTGTTAGGAATAAGAAAACCACTTATGACAGAGTACCCAATTGCATCTGCCACTACAAGTGACTTAAAAGCATTCTTAAATACTATAAATATCCCAAGGAATTGTGACTTCTTTCTCCCACGAAAACTTTTTATAACATCAGAGCAAGCTAACTTTGGATGTACACTACTGCTGTAAAGCTGGATATAAGGGTTCGATGCTGAGCTGTGTTTTTGATTGATAAGGATGCACTTAAACTAACACTAACAATTGATTTTGCCTAATGATCTAAACTATTCTGGAACTGTAAGTTCTAGGAAACTGTAAGAATTTCAGAAATAAAAAGAAAAAGAAACAAGAACCAAGCTGAAAAGGGTGACATTAACAGAAATGTTATAAATCTATTATTTTTGAAATCGGGTGGTGAAAGGCAGGGTGTCGTTCACCTTGGACACATAACCTCTATATACCACTTTCTTTGCAAAGTGTCAGAATTGGGAGTCATCTGAATCATCTGGTGCATAATGCTTTTCTTATCTTTTTGTGAGAAAAAGTTCACATAAAGTGATAAGGAGATGGAGCAAATTAGAAGTATGAAAAGAGTGCTTTCAAACAGGTACCTGTGTTGCCTTTTAATTTTTTGGTTGTCACATGTTCATCCCTGTTGCTACCTAACCATCCAAAATAGGATATGGATGAAAGCTTTCTTTGAACCAGGATTTCATGCACCTGCAGAAAAAGAGGACAGAAAGTGATCATTTACACCAGTGAAGCAGGTTTAAACAGGCTGAAATCAGCATCTCTCTCAGGAGTCCTTGTTCTGTTCCCTTCTCAGTCAAACCTAGAAAGAGACAAGCCTGAGTCTGGAGAACATTAGCCACCATTTCATTTTGCTAAGCGAGCCATACAAGTTTATGGTGTCTCTAGATAAGGGGTCTTATATGTTACCTACTACACTTTACATTACTATAATCCTATCCCTCCACAGCTCAGGCTGCTTACTGTACTGGCAACCAAACAGGTTTAGTTTGAGGGTGTGAAGTCCTCTTTTTCTCGTAACTGGCATCACCTATCTCTTAGATGCACATTGAGTGTTCCTCCCACTAAACATCTGATTGTCATAAAAGGAAAAATAACATTTTCTTCCTGGCATAAGAAGTTATTATTGGAACATTTGAATTAATATGTCTATCAGGAGGATAATAGGGCAGTATCAATTCTATCCCTTCAAGTCTCTGTAAATAAACAAATGCTAAGAAATTTCTTCTTCTGAAAACCTGTGCTTGGCCCTCAGATCCATTCAGTGCCCCAAATGACTCTTTCTCTTTTCTTTCTTCTTCCTTCTCACACAATGTAATACTCAGTCTGCCCCAGGATTTGTAGCTAGTTATAAAAGGGCAAAGGTTTTACATCACTCTAGGCAACAAGAACACAAAACCAAAATTTCCATCCCCTTGCTCCAGGCAACTGCTAGACAGAGGGTTGGGTTTTTTGTTCTGTTTCGTTTTGGGGCTGGTGGGTTTTTTGCTCCTAGAGGCAGTGTCTTTGCTCTTAAGTCATTCACATCAGCCTGGGAAAATCACATGTACTGCCTGGACTACTTGTTGCTCAGGCCTTCAGCAATGGTTCAACCCCTTGCTTAGGAGAGCTGCTACCTCCATGTTTCCAGAGTTACCACTGTACAAAGACACATAGCTCAGACCAGCCTCCAGTTAGCCCGAAAGAAGAGACACTAGGGCAGCCAGATGTATAAATCAAGTAGATGACTGTCAACAGATTAAAACCTTTTGATGTTGATTATTAACAGTTTTCAACATTGTAAAATGTTGACTCCTTTTTAGTACTCCACAAATTGTCATTACTTCCTCATCAGACAGAAACTTGAGAGCATGTTTGTCTAAAACAAGCAACAGGAATTCTAAAATGATACCTTGGATGATTCACTAAAAACCAAGGAAAAGCAAACGTGCCCAAACCCTATCAGTTGACATTAAATAGTTTCTCAATGCTTATTCTATCCTATCTCCAAAGATGAAGACTTTTAAAAAACCCACAAAGGATAGGGGAAGAAAGACATGACGAACATTTTGTTTAATTATCTTGGAGTTTGTTTTGTTGTTTAAAGAATTAATCAGCTGTTCCTAGCCCAGGGGGAGCATTCTGGAGGCAGAGATGCACTGCAGAGCAGGTCCATGCTTCCCATGCCTTTTGTTTCTTTGTCTGTGTTCTGGGAGTCAGAGCTCAGAAGTAGGGAAGTCTGTCTCAGCGGGTCTGTGCCTGGCAGAGCTGTTTCTGGAGAAGTGAAAATACTTATGGCTGAGGCAGTTAAGCTGGCTCTAGACCTGTTTTGAAATATTGGAGTAGAGCCAAGGACCTGGCTCAACTGATAGATTTTGTTTTCAAGTTGCATAAGCACAAGTAACCTGCAAGACTTGATTATTTTTTTTTTTGTACAGTGGTTAAGTTCAGATAGGATTATTTAAATAGCACATACAATGGAACCCATATAAACACCTTTCATTTTACCTTAATCTCCTTCCTGTGTGCTGCATCCTTGCTTGTTGGCTTTTGGGTTCTGATCTTACTGCTGCTCCAGTGTTTTGACATACTGAGCACCACTTAATCTTTAAAGATTCTGCCCATATTCCTTCAGAAAAATTGCAGATTTTACTCATCCATACTATTTTTATTAGGAAAAAATAATCGGGTTTCATAACGAACAAAAGAATAACTTTAGTATGATTGAACTTATGGGAGTAACACTCCATCCTTCTGAATAATTTTTCATCTTACTGTGGACTCTTCATTTAATTTCTTTAGAAGTTCAAACATACTAACAAAATTTTCCCCCTTGCAGACCTTTTGCAAAGGCTTTAGAACATATTCATCTAGGGGAAAATAATTATCTCTTGAAATACATAGTTATTGATTGTCAAAGGAATTATACGTTACACTAAGTGCAAAGGAAACAGCGTGTAAGTCAGCTGACAGAGAAGGATTTTTATCTTTACTACTACCGTAGGAGGGAAGCATACTAGGACACATACTTCAGATACTTCAAGGCAAATCTCCCTTTGGTGGGACAAGCATATACTTACACCAGTCACCTGATACAGAATTAAGCAGAGTTCCTACACAAGCAAAATCCAGACAAAAGGAAAAACTAGTCTATGCACAAAGCTTTCGCTAGCTCATCTAGACCCCTTTTTACTCCTAGTTAACTAAATACCTTTAAAACTCTGTATTAATGTGCTAATGTAGTGTTTACACCTTGTTTCTCAATGTGTCCACCTGACAGTTCACAGCACAGCCACTAAACTTATGCCAAAATAACCCTAGTTAAACTAGTTCATGGTCTGGTCTGCATGCAAAGCTTACGATACATCTAAGAGTAGGATTTAGGAGTAGAATGTGTTAAAAAAAATCAGGAAAGTTCTGTCCTAAATTCCCTAACACTGTAAAACCATAACAATTTACAGGAGCTTTTATCTTTCCCTAAATCCTTATGAACTGATAGTTTACAAAATAAAGTGAGAGAAGGGACAGACTTCATTTTAGAACAAAGGATGGTCACATGCACAAGGTCTATACACCATTGAAATATGAATCACTAGTAGATTCATTCTGGTTTAACTGAAGAAACAAAGTCCAAATTATTCCCAGGAGCATTTTGTTGTTTGACCCCCACTGGAACTGATTACATTTTATGACTCTCAGCAGAAGGACCTCTTAATTTCCGTGAGGTTTTATATATACCACGCACCGATGCTAGCGCTGGACGCGATCTGGCTGGTGCAGGAGGAACAGCACGGCTTTACAGTGCTGAACCGACTGCTGTTCCTTACGCTGGCTAAAGGGGTGGCCAGACCCCACACCCATAACCCACAGGCTTCAAAGCCTTCACCTGGCTTGGAGCCAAGAGTCGCTTCCCACGCAGTTTTGGCAAAGGCCTACGAGGTGCGCAGGGCCGTGGGCCTCCTTGGGGCAGGTGGTGACGTGCTCCATGGCGTGCTGGTGGCGCGTGGCTGCTGTGCAGGGGCCAGGAGCTGCCCCAGCGCTGCCCAGGCTCCCAGGCGCTGTTTGGACGTGTGCCGGACGGACACGCGGACGAGGCCACGGTGATGGACTGCCCAGGTGGCCACAGCACCGAGCCTACCTCCTCAGGCTGCAGGCCTGGGCAATGGCTGCTTCCAGCCCCTGCACATCCCTGCAGGCCGGCCGGGTCAGCCGGAGGGCTGTCCCTACGTCACCTCCTCAGCCCGCTCGGGTTCAGCTTCAACCACCTGCCTCATCCAGAGGTGGACGCTCCACCTGTGACAAGGCCAGCCCTAAAGGGCAGCTGTGCTGGTCTTCCCCCGTATGGCTGCCATGTCCCACTACAGCCCCCCATATGGATGTCATGGCCCACTAGAGACCCCCACCACCAAACTGCTCATGGTTTAGGCACAAAATGTGTAGTTCTCTAAATGTTTTTCTTCCAAATCTTGCTGTTAGTGCCAAAATCCATCCAAATCCCACTGACAGGCCAGCCTGCGAAGTGGTGCCCATCAGGGTGGCAATGTCAGCCTAACAAATACAAATTAATGACAGTGAATAAAACTCCTCTGGCAGCATTTCCTCATTCACACAGTCAGACTGAGGTTTGCCAGGCAAAGAGCACTGCTTCAGTTTGGTTCTGCAAAGCTGCTTGGAAAGTCACCACATTTTGTAACCAGGTTTACATGAATGTTAAGAAGAATCCATATGTGTTGTACTCAGATGGGCTGTACTCGCGGGCTGTTGTGGAACTCATTGAGAATCCCGCCATCGGCACAGATATGAGCTGTGTTTCCTGGCATACCTTTCCCTTTCCTCCTCCTGATTTTTTGACAAACTGTCCTCCTGCCAAGGAGATTCCTTTAGATGGTGTGAAAGAAGTATTATTGGGGGCGGGAGGGAGGAAGTGTTTTATTTCAACTTGTGTCAGCTGCTAAACATTTTTATCCAAGCATGTGCGCATGCAATATGCACAAGTATTAGATAATGCTGAGGTTGTAACTCCTTTTGCTGCTAAACTCTCAGTTGCACAACAGGCAAGAAATGGAGAATTGAGGTCATGCATATGCCTTGCATGGTTAAAAGCCTATCTATGAAGCAGGAAATTCTCTCACTGAACTTCAGTTTTGTCACAGAGGTACAACACACCCACTCACAAACATTAGAAAATAAAAATCAAGGCAGTTCAGGGCAGTAATGGGAAGGCATGGGCATTTTTAAACTTGATCTGACCTTTTAAACCCTTCTTCTTGGTACTGACTTTAGTGGGGATACTTACTGAGATAAGGTGTAAAAGAAATACTTTGCACATTTTCTCCTTTTTCTCATTATCAGCTGCATTTATTTCACTGTACCTCAGATGAGTCAGTGGTACAAGAGTGTAACTGAAAGCTATTTTTAAAGGAGGGATCTTATCCATTGCATCCAATAAGGCAGAGCTGTAGATGACTTTTTTTTGCACTAAAGGAAGCTTGCAGTTAAGATTTCTGGGGGCAACACAGTGGTTTGTATGCTGGTTTAAGTGTTCCTGTCTCTGTAAATCTGGGTTTACATGCAATTTTTAGAACATTCTGTAATTATAACAAGGATGCAAACTTTCAAAATGTATTTTAGGCTGAGATATTTATGCCAGTTCAACTTTAAACATGGGTACAATTTAGAGATGTATAATGATACATTGAATCACTAGAAAGTGTTCCTATAGAACAATAAACTAAGTGGATATAAGCATTTTTGCAACTTTATATCTGTGTCCACATGTAGTGTATAAGTTCCATGTGTGAAGGTAGTCTTAGGATTGCCTTTGCCTTTGTTTTTTGTCGAGGAACTTCTTGGATGACTGGAAATTACAACTGAAATAATTATTGGTTCTTAATTCATAAGTTACTGAAACCAGCAATTTCATTCTATCAATTGTGCACTAAATTGGTACTGGTAACAAAAAGGTTTACATTTTCTTCCTTGCTTGAATGCTTAGCAACTGTAGGATAACAATCCAAACAACTTACCAGCTGTCCTAGGCCTTCCAAAGACAGCAAGACTAAAGCACACACTGCATTTACCACCTTTAAAGTTTGTTTCCTTTAGTTCTGCTCTACATGCATGCTTTATATAAACCAGACATATTTACAAGTGCCTGACTTTTAAGAAATGTAGAAATTCTGACAGTATCTCACTTTCTCTCAGGTGTGAAGCCCCAATGTGGGTATTGTGGACAGTGGTATCCACCTAAAACATCCGTCCCTGTATCTGTGGGAGAAGGGAGAAGGATCATTTGGGCTTGTGCCTGAGGAGCTTTCCTTTCAGAGGATTTCCCCGGAGTATAGCATTCCCTAAGGACTATATTCTGTGGCTGTGATGTAGTACGGTTGGCTCCCCTCCAGCTGTAGGACTCAGCAGACTAGGCTTGGAGCATCCTGTGAAAGCATGAAATCAAAACTGAAGCTCGCTTTGTACCCAGAAGAAGCTACCAGTTTAGTGCAGCCCTCGTCTGCCTCGGCTGAAGTGGCCCAAGCACGGGCAGAAGCACCGTGGTGGGGCTGCTCCACCTGCACACATCGTGACTCACCCGTGAGTTGTCGTGGGGAGACATCCAGAGTCTTTGTCAGCCAACTGCTCTCCTTCCAATTCTGCTCTTGTCTGGGATCTACCAGCAGAAGAGTGCCTGGATAGTTAAACCCTTTGCCTTAGCTCCTAAGGTCTTCTGTGAGAGATGAGTGGCAGGACAGAAGAAAATAAGGTGGAGGCCAAAGGAGTCTCATATTGAAGGGATAAGTAAGTCAGAATACTGGTCACAGTTGTGAGTCATCACATTTGTCGAATGAATGACTCAAAGAAAATGCAGCACGGTCTGTATTTGATTGAGCAGATGTATATGCTTCAGATTGACTCATCACTGTAAACTTTGACTAAATAACCCAGATCAGCTACTGGGCCAACTTCTCTTCATGTGCTCCTCAACAGAAATTGCACTGCATGGGATCATTTCAATATGCAAGCAAGTTTGTCTAATCTCAGTATTAGTGACAAAAAGACCCACAAAACCAAAAACAAACAAAAAAACCCCAAACAAACAAGTTGGGACTTTACAGTCATATAACAAAATCATAAAGCAACATCTTTGAAATTATTTGTTCTACTCATCGACCTGACAGAGAGCGATTCAATGTAAGCAATTCAAATAAGATGAATGCAAACTTACTAAATGGTAGATTCGTATTATGCAGCTTGAGAGTTTCCAATCTTAAATTTGACTGCAAAAAGAATCTCTTAGTGATACAGATCCAGGTTTCAAGGAGGCTGATGTAGGATATTCAAGTCTACTGTAAAATGCCATACATTTCTCCAGTAGTGACAATGTGCATATGTAGCAAAAATTAGCAAACCTGCCCATCATTCATTCATTCAAAATCTTTAATCAGTCATCATTCATTCTAAATATTAGTTAGCAATAGAAATTCAGCATATTTTAGTGTAAGAAAATTATAGTAGTGTCAATACTCTGTATCATGTGCACTACAACTGTAAGAGAGAAAATGCAGTAGCAATCCTCTCAGAGTTTAAGCTGGTTTCAGAGACACTCTTAGGAAATGAACAGTGGTTTCACAACATCATTTTATCATTTTGTAACCAGGTTAGAGGCCAATCATACATGGTCATTGCCGTAAAGTAGATAAGGTCAGAGTTCCTCCCCACCAGTATAAAGTTATCAGCTTAAATACGTTTAATAGTATTTTCTGAGAGAAAAAAAATAGGATATGATTAAAGTAAACTTTAAAGGAACATATCTCTTACTTTCTGGAGGTGCACAGAAATTAAACATGCAATATCTGTTAAAAGCAGTGAGAACCATATGTCTAAATCCTATTAAACTGTGAAAAAAAATTAAGAATGTGGAATGCTTTTCCACAGAATAAATCTGATGATATAAGAAACATCCCAGTGCTCCCCGAGGGCTTTGTTGAAAGATGGGCTCTGCTGTACTGGGTGTTCTTTAACCTCAACAAGAGCCAAAGCAGACTCCAGCCATGACTTACTGCCCTCTATGATAGCAACAGACCCAACAGTTATGCCTGCATTTGCAACTGTGGAATGCCTGTCTTAAGATTATTAAGAAACTACCAAAAATTGTGACCACACCAAAAATTCACTGTCAATAGGGATTGATTCTTTACCTTTATTTGTGACTCGTAAAAGCAACAAAGAGATGAACATATCAAGCAGCTGCAGAATAAGGAACCTCCTGTCCTTGTTACTACAGAACTACTTTAAAAGCATGTTGAAATATAACTGCACTAGAATGAAAGAAAGATTAAATGCGTTGTGAAAAATCATCTGTGTCCTTCTTCCGTGTTTTCTTTTTTTGACTGAAGTATGTTATTTATAAGTGAGTATGTTATTAAACGCTGAACATAGTGCTTTACAGCCAGTAAAAGACAATAGACCAAATGTTACTGTTACCCACAGCTGGAGTGCATTGATAAAACTAGCACATTGTCTTTGCTCACATAGTTTAAAGTCTAAATAAAGATATATGATCAAAAGAGTGAATTGACTTAGCAAGGTGACAGAGAAAGGGCAAAAGGTGAAAAAAAGCTGTATCAGTAAGTTATAAAATGCTTAACTGGACAACTATTTTGCTGGGTGCCCTAAGCTTTAAAAAAAGTGATCTATGGTTCATGTTTACATTACAGAAATGAATGATTTTCAAAATAGCATTAGGAACGAAAAGGGATGACACTATTCCTCCAAAATCTACTCAGTGCATTAAAATTACTCAATGCTTTCATATATGTTATACTTCTCCCTTTATGTATGATCCAGTAAAGTGGGGAAAAGTTAGACATTATTGATATCATGTCATTTGACAAAACAACTCACTAGCAATCTATAATTTACACACTTTCACATTTATCTTTTCAAACATATGTTTTTTACAAAAATTATAGTTGAGAACCTAGCATACTATTCAAGGTCCAAGGATGTTCTTTATGAAGAAATCCAATTATTTTTTTCTCTAACTTCGGCCAAACCTTGAGAGAACAAAGTGGCAACTTTGGGGAAAAAATAAAAAGAGCAAAAAAAGCAAGAGAGCAAGTGGCTAAACACACTCTGCAGAAAATACTCTCCCAGTTGCATGATAATATAGGTAAAATGGAATAAAACTTCTGCTTTTGCACTGTTCTAAGTATATAATTTGGACAAATATTAGTTATTCCAACATAAATATAAGTGTGATTTTAAAGTGACGATCCTTTAGTAAAATACTGCACGTGCTCTACTTGTTCCAGAATAACAACAGTCATATATAGAATTAATTTGTAATGAATATAGTGGAATAAATATTTTGGAGCATCTTTGTGTAACACAGTTCTTGGTAGTTTAAAGAGGAGAAGAAATAGAATAGGGAAATGAATCTGTAATACTGGAGGGATCCAGTGAAAAGAAATATAAAATTTTCAAATTGTGGGGAGCTTTGAAGGAGCAGCTGGGCAGGGGTGGGGGAGGCTGCCCCAAGCCTGGGTTGACTCTGTCCCTAGGAAATTGTTCTACCCTTGTACAGCACAGAGATCTAGTGTTTTATAAGATTTTATGCTCCAAATAGAACTATTTTTAAAGTTCTGTGAATGAGAACTGCAATCACCTTGGCTAGAGAACTACGTTTAATATATCTGTTAGTGTACAAGTCCTCTTTCAAAAAGAAAGCAGCTTCATCTTCGCTGCACTGTGGTAAAACCTACATCAACAGCCCCACTGAATGTCATCAATCCATTCCTGCATTTGAGTTAAAACTACTTTCAGTAATTTGTAAAAAAGTCCCAAATTACTGTAAAGATTAAACATAGTGTTAAAATAAAATAAATATTCCCATGGAAGGAAAGTAAGCTTTTTCTGAGGTTTCCAGAATTATTTAACATTGATTTCTCAATGCTCACTTACAGACATTTAGCTGGTGTCATAAAAACTTGTTCTAGGTCCTGCTGACCTTATTGCAAGAAGAACCAGAGCCTGGATTTGTAGATTTTAAAGAACAAAGGTGAAAACTAAATGAACTGCTCCTCTCTGTCCTAACAACATGAAAACACAGTGCAACCCTATTACTCAGTGAGGATCTGTTCAGTGGAAAATCACCGAGGGAATAATGAGGGGGGAAGAACAAGAGGAGGAGGAAAAGGTGAGAAGAAAAGAGAAAAAGGGCAAGAGAGAGCAAAGAGGAAAAGGGAATTTGCTTTTGATGTCACAGTTCTATCAGCTCATGCATTTTTCATGGATACCAACTAGTGCTAAAATAATGCTGTGCTGACAATACAAGCATGAAAAAAAAAGCAGCCAGGTTCTCAAACATCATGATACTGGCTTAAAAATAATAAGATTTACAAAAATCTGAAACTCAAAGCTTTTTTCCCCTTCTAATTCATAAGCCTTTTGGGGCTGCATATTCCAGCATTTCTCTCAAACCTGAGATTTAGGAACGTAATTATTTTTAAGGTGACCTGAGGTTCCAATTTAATTGCATCTGCTGAAGAGTTTAAAACAAAGCTAAGCGTTGCAAAATCTCACTGTAACCCTAAGAGCTGGCAACACTAAATGTCATAAGCATGGCATACTATACAGTTTTGAAGCAAAGTAGACTAAAAATTACCAGATGTTAGATACAAGTGCACTAATTCAAGTAGCATTTGTGCCCTTTGCTAGAAAGAAATTAAAAACTTGAAAGGGAAGCCAGCTGGTAAATGAAAATAAACTGGTAGGTATCAGGAGTTAACCTGGTTTGCAGTTCAGGCTTTGTACACTTAACTTGAGGAAGTGAACATTAACATTTCTCAGTGCTTTTGATTAAAACCTGATCATTTTAAAATAAAGTAATTCATGGATTGTATGTACACATTCTTTTAGGCTTTAGTCACAAGTGCTACAGCAGTGCCGATTGCTGCCTTTACTTGCAGAAGAAAGCAAACCAAGCACAGGTGCAGGAAACAGCACGGGACCTTTATTTGCAAAAACGGCATTTTCAGTTGTTTAATTATTTAGCTACCAGCCTTCAGATATTAACCACCTCAACAGTTCTGAGGACTTTCTACAATTATTCTGTAGATTTTTTTATATAAACGCTGCACTTAGTTGTGATGAATTATAATCTGTGGTTTTTGTCTTCCAACATGGCTAGCACTCTTAGGAACACAATTAATTTAATACTCCAGTTTTAATTACCAATGGCACTGTAAGTGGATTAGTGCTATTAAAAAAAAAAAAAGGTGGTGAAAAATGAATACACTAATGAAACCATTTAATGACATTTTCGGTGAACTGAAAGGAAAAGCAATGTTAAGGGGCCCACGTACAACCCTCCTGGTCATCTCAATAATATACAATCGCACTTTCTGCAAAATACATCCGCACGCCCCCGCACGCGCCGATAGCACTATGGCTCGGGGGCTGTAACCGAGAGAGCAAGGTTCCGGCACGGCACTGTCAAACGCCGAACCCCGCCGGGGATCAGCCCCGCAGGAGCCGCGCCGGGGCCCCCGCTCGCAGGGCAGGTACGAAGGGCAGCGAGGGGAGGCTCCGGGGCCGAGCGGCGGGTCTCGCCGGGGCCGGCGCTCTCACAGCCCCTCGGCACCGGCTGCCAACGCCGCTGGCGGGGGCGCGGGCGGGCAGCACCGCACGCCGCAGGCTCGGCCG
>VZRO01001497.1:1151865-1201962 GCA_013397915.1 Daphoenositta chrysoptera | reverse complement strand
CCCTTTTTTTTTCCTTCTCCCCATTTTTTTTTTCTTATTTTCTCTTCTGCGTGTAAAAAACTGAACAGGAATGGTGAAATTCCCGTTAACGGTTGAAGGCGTATGGCACGGGTAGTCCCGAACTTACAGCCTCTCACTTCACCGCTAGTAAGAACAATGGACAGAAAGTATTTAGCGAGACGTTTTTCAAAAGCCGATAAATTACGTGTTTTCACCACCGTTCTAATACAGCACCATCCCCACCTACAAAAGGCCCCCGCATCCAAACCATAATTTTTTTAAAGATGTGCAGACTAACGAGGTTAAATCTAAAATGCTTTTCATTTGCAACACACAAAAGCATACCTAAATCTTCTTCATGTTTAGACTTGTTTTTCTTACTCAAATACACTTCACTTAATAAAATTTTAAGGAAGCTAGATTAGGTAACTTTGAAGGGTAATGCCTTACTGTTCTCTGAACTATATACTCTAGGGGTGTTGAATATGTTGTTGGGAGTTCTGTAAGGAGTATTTTCCTTATAGGGCGTATAAGAGCCTAACAAGGGAGAGCTGACAGCCTCCTGTTTCTGTAGTAATTAAGTCCCCCTCCCCCAGCTTCCGATATTTTGAAGCTGTTTTTCTGGTTACAATTATTATCGAATCGTTAGATGACTCTCATGTATTTGTTGACACTGCACGGAAATATGTTTCAGATACATGAAGTTTTACTAAAATTTCAGTATGAAAAGTATCCTTTTAAAATGTCTGTCCTCAAAATGTTTGGTGACTATTTCAGGTATTCTGACAGACTTTTACTTGTACTGCAAAGGTGTTGTCATTAAGAAGTATGAAAGACCAAATTCCTTACTTAACCAAAGTTCACGAATTAAGGGGTAAATTTAGATGTGTTCACACAGGCGATCCCTAGAAATGTCACTAGGTGGTTAGATGAGAGGTCAGGCCTTAGAATGTGGTATTTGGGAAGACTGCAGAAAACTCTGCTATGCTTGCTTTTTGTGTGTGTTTCAGTAGTGTGTTTTTGTTGTTTTCTGGATTTCTTTGTTAGGTCGGGTAAAATTGGTGCGTTGGATTGAAAAATGTAGCACTTTTTACTTAGCAAAGTGTTCTGGCAAAGATGGGTAGTAAGTTTAGGTTACTGTTAGTTGTGACATAATCTGCTGGAGAGCATAGGGTTGGTCATCTTTTAGACAGTTTTAAAGATGCTGATCCTTGTCTCTGCTGGTTGCGGACGGATAATGTCTTCTGAAAACAACATTTCCTATTTCTTTGCCCAAGCAAGGGCAATTAGATTAATAGGGATAGGGAGGGCACACTTCTTAAAAACTGTACTAGCTGTTTCATGAAAGAAAGCCATAGTCTAAATTGGGCTTCTCTGAATCTGTTTTTTAAGGGGAGAATTTCAAAATTACAGAGTCTAACTAGATGAAGCGGGCTGTATAGATACATGTGATAATCTGAATTCACCCCCTTCATCAACTATATTAATGCTTTTAACTAGTACAAACAGTTAAGACTCAAGTTGGTTTTGTGTTTGTTTTTTGTTGGGTTGTTTGGTGGGTTTTTTGGCAGAGCAAAACTTCGTGTTGAAAAGCTGCTTTCATGCTTGTGTCAGCTTTAGTAGAGTTGAATACAAATCATACGTTACTATTACTCTTTTTTTCTATACAAGAAATGGTTGTACTAATATGAGAAGAATTTGGCAAGACTAGTATTTTGTAAAGCAACTTTCCTGGTAAGAACGTGTTTCCTCTTTATCACATAAAATCACGTAATTTTGTAACCCTTTCAAAAGGGAGGAGCATGTCCAGTTGTATTTATCCTTAGTAGCAGAAAGTGGGGGAGCTGATGTTCATGTTTGGTTGTATTCCTGGTTAGAGGGACAGACCAGCAAGGAGAGTTTGTGAGGCCATAGTAGGAAGGTCAAGTACGGATGTGCCTGAGATACATGGGATGCATGAAAAACATACTGAACCAATGGGATGTTACCACCAGTCTTGGACACTTCGTCTGTGAAAGTTAATAGCTGATATAGATGTGCAGAGAAAGCTACTATCAAAGTGTGGGAAGTCTTGTATGTGGAGACAGTTTGAAAAAGAAAATTATGAGTAGTATAGATACAGTGGTAGGAATCTTTCTTATTCTAGAACATGAGAGGGGGAGGAAGAGCTGTTTCTCTTCATCTTCAGAACTTAGTGAAACTTCTTTACAGGTTGGCCCGTGGATTTCTTGGTTACAGTCAAATAGAAATCTTTCAAAAGGCTTTTTTAAGTGTCCTTAGTTAAATTAGGTGAATTTTCCTGTTTCCTCAGAGAGAAACTCATCACTTTAAATGTATTCCTTAATGCATAATTAACCTGCAAATATTAAGGAATAAATGTATTTATCATGGGGTTTTTTGCTTGTTTGTTTTGTGCGTTATTTGTAATACTTATTTTTGACTACATCTGGAGATGAAGAG
The DNA here is from genome assembly GCA_013397915.1 of Daphoenositta chrysoptera. Taxonomy (NCBI): domain Eukaryota; kingdom Metazoa; phylum Chordata; class Aves; order Passeriformes; genus Daphoenositta; species Daphoenositta chrysoptera. The sequence continues at coordinate 1,199,502 of VZRO01001497.1, read as the reverse complement.
TATAAGGAAACTCTGATCCACAATGGCAGAGTTGGTCTTTGCTGATTACCCTCCTGGGGTACACTAAATGACTTGTTTTTAACATATGCTAAGAAAATAAATGGAAGTAAATGCTTTGCAACAAATGCTCTTGAAGCACACTACAAATATAGTAGATCTTAAGGGGAATATTTGGTTAGTTCAAGCAAAAGACAGCCGTAATTTCTAGGCTGATTTTTGTACCCATTGCAAATGCAGTCAGCACAGAGATTTCAAGTAATTTATTTCTACTTCATTTGTGTTAATGAACTGCCTCCTATCAAATACCTACTGAGTAGTGGCATTAAACTACTATTCAATGATTTTGATGATAATTTTACAGTTAGCTTTACCTTGCATAGAAAACTAACTAATTAAATGAAAAGTGACATCCAGCTGAGAAGTTGTTACAACTACAACTATTAACTAATTGTTAATTACAACTACAAAGACAACTTAGTTTTAGTCCATGCTCCTCGAGTAGTTGAGCTGATGTGGACATCACCAGGGTGCTGCAGTCACATTTGACTTCTCTAATGCAGATGCGACCACGCAAGTGAACTTTGTGGGTGTGGTCTGTACGAACTTCTTCCTCCATGTTGTCAAGAGTCACAGAGATCTTAAACCAGCAAGGAAGCCCCAGAGACCATAATACCCTAGAATAAAGATGTAGGTAAGGCTTTAGATGTGATGTAGCAGCAGACGCTGTTGTGAAGTTAAGTTGAATGTAGAATATGATCAAGGACATTATTACCCTTCAGATAAAGGGAAAGCTGCTGCTGCCATTCCCTCGGTTTGGTAGCTGTTGTGTCTGCTCTTTGTCAATCATTTTGTGATAACTGATGTGCACTGGAGAGAGGGACAGAAAGAGTATATTTAGTGCTATACTGTGGGATTTTGTCTTCTCTCAAACCAAGTTAAAGTGAGATCCTTAAAACATTGCAATGAAACTCTGTTAACAGACTAAGCCCCAGATGATTTTGATGCACTACACTAATGATAGCTAAAGACAAATAATGCTTTCAAAATTGAATGTACGTTTTTTTCACACTGTTTTTTTTCTTCCCTGTAAATTCACTGGGGAAAAATCCACACAAAACAAAAGAGGAAATGAGGGAGAATGAAACTAGATACACAAAATACACTCATATGCAAATGGAACATGTTATCTTCAAATATGTTTCAGTTAAAGTAATCTTAGCATTTTGTACTTGTAATAATAATGGATTAGGAATTTTGAGAGAGGTTTGTTGTTAAGGATTTTTAAATTTCTTTTTTAGTTGGTTTTTTTTTATTATTTTTTCCTCCTCGAAGTTCAATGCTGCTGCTTTAAATAGCATGACTGCCCGGTGTCCCCTCACAAAGAATAACAGCAGCTCTTAAAGGGACACTGTCAGTGTGAACCTCTCTCTCCCTTGCTCTCTGATACCTCCTTGACTTTTTTTTTTAAACTTTCATAATTTTTAAAAAATTATATCCTGGTACATTTTTTAGTAACTCTTGGGAGTGTTTTTCTATTTCCTCGCTAAAGATAATTATCAAGAGCCTCTTTGGTAAGTGAGACAGAAAAATATATGTAGAAACACAGCTGAATGAAGATTTAAGTAAGTGTTACTTTATCCATTGAATATCCCTCAGTAAAAATTACTGTCAGTCTAACACAGAAATATTGAAATGTAGGGCAGGATGAGACCTGAAGAGATCACATTTTATCTATTCTGTCACCTCACAAAAAACCCCAAACCCCATCACGAAATGGATTTTTGTCTAACCTGTTCTTTAATATGTTTAAGTAAGTATAATACACAATAAAGATGCACAAAGAATGACTGACAGCCATCTGTTCTTCATATATTGAAGAATAATTTATCTAATTCTCTCTCCTTTGTTCTTCTCCTTTTTGTGTTTAGAGTAAGCAGGCTCACATTATCCATGTACTGTCAAATATATTAAGTAGATAGCAGACGATATAAAAATCTGAAAGTTTGTAGCTATTAAATATTATTCAGATAATTTATCTCTTCTGTCCTTTTCCTGCTTCTCACAGCTGATGTTCTTCCTAAAGCGTATCTCTCTCAGAGGAATCCTGTGCTCATACAGAAGGGATTATCTGAGCCAAGACCCTTCATTGTCCTCAATCTGAAATTTCCATTTTCATTTACAAAATGTTATGGTTCATCTGTCCATCTGCAGTGAACACTGTCATCTGCATCAGTGTCACTGATGAACGTTTGCCAGCTTGGGTTTGTAGGGAGACTGCAAGAAAAAACTTGGTGTGAACTGTCCAGTTCTCTTAACCTCATTACTAGAAATTATTTGAACAGGTCTATCCTTTTAAAAATGGGAACACTCTGGTTTAGTTTTGGTTTGTTTTTTTTTTTTAAGGAATGAAATGAAACTTCAGTATAGGTATCTCATGTAGCATACAGTTGTCTGAAAGTACTGTGAAACTGTGCTTTGAAATAGTTATGTTGGACTGATACAAGACAAAACAAACCTCGGTTTGTCATGTGTGTTCAGTAGTTACCAATACTAGTCCATTAATATTTGTAAAGGCAAATAAAAGCATTGTCTGAGCTGGGGCATATTGAAAGATTGCTTAGCTGTGTGATCACTGATCCATAGCATATTATATGTTTAAACACAGCTTTTTGAATAGGTACATCATCTACTTCATCCACAAAATGTTTTAATAAACTGCTGTTCTTCTGATACCTGTCAAAAATGGACAGATTTTGACTAATGAAAGCTCTTAATTCTTGATTCCAATATAATAACTAGTAAGCAGGCAGTAACAATGCAATTTTAGCCTTAACAGGAAGTGTGTGGAAGGAGGAGAATCAATATTTACTAACGGAAAAAGGGATGAAAAGAATCTGTAGGAAAAAATATTTCAGTGCTTTTTTGTAAGAGGTGTGCAAACAGTGAAGGAATAAAAACTATTTAGAGAACTACTTGACATTAATTTTTTACCTCTCCCATCTTTTAGTTTGTGAGTTAAGGCACTCAAAATCTGGAACTTATTCAAGTTGCAACATGTTTCTGTGATCTTAAAGTTATTTCGTGTTTGTACAGTTTTAGGCGCTCGTCTTGCAAATATTTGTGGAAATGGGGAAGATGTGAGTACGATACGACATTTATTAAACTCAGTATGATTATTATTATGCAAAAGGCTTCTTTTATGTGAATATTTGTTTGAAGCATTTCTAGGTCTTGATTCTCTTACTGTAGTCAGTAACAAGAGAAGTTTTTGGTTGTAAAATTTCCCATGCTGTGGCTGAAAAATGGCAAATAAGCCTTGATTATCCACAAACTGTAAGAGGAGTAGTGCTGCTTTTGCATTTCAGTAAAAGATATTTGCAATTTGCTGCTGTATTAACTGTGAGCAAGTTGAAAATGTTAGTCAGAACTCAACTGTTTTTCTTTCTTCCCCCTCCGATCTTTCCTTCTTTTCAGTGATTTTTTTGAACGCACCATTCTGTGCAACAGTCTTGTGTGGAGCTGTGCTGTCACAGGTAAACCAGGACTCACATATCAGGAAGCACTGGAATCAGAGAAGAAAGCCAGACATAATCTTCAGAGTTTTCCAGAGGCACTCATCATTCCAGTTCTCTACTTGGCCACCCTTACCCATCGCACCCGACTTCATGAGATCTGTGATGAAATCTTTGCTTATGTCAAGGATCGGTATTTTGTTGATGAAACAGTGGAAGTACTTAGAAGTAATGGTGCAAGGTAAGTATATATAAAAATAAAAACTTATTTCTTCTTTGGTGTTGGTGGGGTTTGTGTGTGCATTTTTGAACCCAAAACCAGGGTAGTAAACTCCATCAAACAAATACATCCAAGTGAGGTGTGATGCTTAAGCTGGTGATACTATTACTGTGCTTCCCTATGTTAACTAAGAGCAGGATTGTGTTGCTGTGCTTGATACCTTTCCTTAGCTTTGAAGCAGCTGTGGAAATACAACAGTGCTCTCAGGTCTTGGCACTGCATGTTTTTGGGTCTGTGTAGTGGATTTGCAAAGGAATGTTGGTTTTTTGGTGTGGGAAAGGTGGGTTGTTCTGTAGAATGACATTTAATGAGAAATTAGGGGAAGCTATGTCTAAAAAAAGACATGCAAAAGTTTTGATGAATCATTTAGAATAAATGGCCAAACTACTGAAAGCTTAAAATAATGGATAAATGTTGGATTTTTACTTTTTAGGTAGTGCAAAAATTGTGATTGCATTATCAGCAAAGTTGGGAATTTCTTGTAAAATGTTGATAATAGTTGATTATATGGAATTTAGGTTGTTAGGGGTTTCTTCCCACTCAGTTAGTGTTATGCTTACTGTTATACTGGTGTATTTATTGCAAAATGTTTTTATTGTTATCTAAGACTGATGAAAATCTTGGAAGAATTTTGAGCTTCAGATACGTTCTTTCTTATATCATTGGTACATATGCTCTATAGTATAAATAAGCTTGAGTCTTTTTAAAGCAGCTTCTGGGAGAGGTCTAGAAAACGTCCATGTTTTGTCTAAATGAATTTACAGTTTCACCTAACTGAGGTTTAAGATGTGAAAAAACATGCTCAGTTTGGAAGTATCTGCAGAATGGGTGCTAAAGCCTTTGTGGGTTCAGCTGTTGCTGCTGTGGTTTTTGTTGTTTGTAGGGTCATTTTATTTTGCTTTTTTTCAGGACGAAGGTGACAGCTTACACTTCAGAGTAGAAGGGACTTCTGTGGGTAGCGTGATAGTTAGTGCATAGTCTGGTGTTTGTTGGACAGCAGGAGTGGGCTGGTTCAAAATGGTCATTGGAGAACAGTTATTCTGTGTGAGTTTTTGTAGTGGCTGATCCAGATACTATTTATGGCAAATTTTGTGCTATACCAGGAAGAAAAATCTTGATGCACTGCAGGAGATAAGTTGTAAGGAAATTGGTATGGGTATGTACATAAGGTCAGTGCTTAATAGAAAAGCTTTCTATCTCTTCACTGCTGTGTTCTTTTCAACCAGTGAAGTTCCAGTCTGCAAAGCCAGGACAAGAGCAACTTCTGTAGAGTTACTGCCTTCTGTATGGAAAACATACATCCAAAGTTTTTTTTCTCTCTTTCTCGTCTTTATACTTGTCAAACGACTAGACTGTGGTTACCACTGGTATTACAGTCATTTTGCTTAGAGAATAAGGTGTTGGTTTGTTTCATTTGTTTGTTTTATTTAGAAACTTGAATATTATGAACTGTCAGTATAGTTCAGGTGTTCTTTTTCATTGCTCAATGAAATGCCTTAGTATCTTCAGAGGCAGAAAACAATTAGTTTTCAAAATAATAGCAAAAAAAAAATTGTACCTCTAAAAGTTTTTTCTCTCAAAAATGATTCTATTACTTTTCTAAAATATTTGTGTATGTGCATCGTAGCTTTCCGAAGATGTTTCCAAAAGAAAAGTTGTGGTATCTCCTTAAGAGAGTGCTGCAGTTTTTTTACCATCTTTAATTCAGCCTTCTTGGTTACTTGAAGTTGTGTAGAGATAAACACAAAATTGTTAGATATGTATGTTCTACTTTCACTGATCTGTATATTAATGGGATATAAGCTAAATTTCTTAAGCCTCTGAGATGGGCTGGATACCATTCAAAAGATGAAAGTTTCAAATAAAATTTATTTCCATGAAAAATTAGCCTGCTAGAGAGTGTATGTTTTAAACATATATATAAGTATAAATTGGTGTAAAATCAAGAATAAAAAACTTGCCTTAGCTGACTGTATGCCACTGATATTCTAGCCAAAGGTATAGCAGGGAGCTGGTTCACACTTTTAATACTAAATCCAGGAAACACTGCAAATAGCATGGTAATGCAGAGGGACTTTTACGCTCAGAGGTACATAATTAAAGAATACAAAGTGGGAGGAGGTGAGGCATTGTTATTTGTCTGCCAATTAACAGTTGACTTTGACCTGTATTTTGAAGTACTGCACTGGGGATTAAGTGTACCAACTCATGTTACTTGTACATAATACGGCTTTTCACCAGAGCTGTTTGCACGCATTTGTCACGTGCAGCTACGTCTGTGTGATCTTTTCTAGCAAAAATTATCACAGTCCATGTATATTGTAATAGCATCCTATGAGGCCAGCAGAATTTGGAAGATCATGAAAACCCAGTTGTTTTGTGGTGTTGTAAATTCTACTGCTGTTATGTATGAATTTTTTTACACATGTAATTTTAGCAGGATCGTTTGATTTTTTGGGCTCTGTGCATCATTTAATGCCAAGCCTACAACATAATGCATGTGTAACCAAGGGTTGCTCAGACAATTAAAATACTGATATTTTATAACTCCTAACTTTGCATGTGTAATATGCTTGTAAGATAGATTGTAGCTTTCCAGATTTTGAACAAAGTAAGTGGTAGGGAGCCCAAACACTGGAAAGGTTGGCTTCATGTAAATGTTTTTATCTTGAGCATATGAAGTTGTTTAAAATACTGCAAGGAATGACAGGTGATGTGCAAAGAGGGGACAAGTGCTTTGTTCAGATGTTCAGAGTCTAGGTAGATGTTGTGTTTTTTGGTTGTATGAAACCTGTGTATTCTGGTTGTTGCAGTGTCTAATGCCCCCTTGCTTTCTCTGGTCTTACGTCTCTTCTGGTTTCTAGCCTTTTGCTGTGCTGCTCAGCTTTGAATTTGGCTACTTCTGCCTTGTTACTGAGGTCTGGTAGGAGGAACTCAGGAGAGTTTGGGATATACTGTCCTCCTCTTGTTTTGGTATGCTTGTGTCTCCAACAACCCTTGTCAACCAGAAACAAATTGTAGAGAAAGCCCCCCCAGTCCTATCATGTGGCTTGTTCAGGTGGTCTCTAAAAATTATGGGTGCATTTTGGTATTCTGTTAGAAGCAACACGGAGAGAATTCTGCTTGCTCTTTAATCCTTTCAAGTGATGTATTGATTAAAAATGGCCATCTTTCTTGGTTTGTATGTGTCCTGAATTTTTCTGGCCAAACTGGGGCTGACTTTTCTCCAAAGTGGCAGCTGTGCTATGCCTTAAAACACAAGGTGCTCAGATTTCCAGTTAAAAAACCGTAGGAATTGTGTAACAACGTTTTCCTAGTACTGCCTTCACAAAAGACAAAACTATTATTTGAAACATTGGTCAGAAACATTGTAGAATACCGAGAGAAAACTTGGTCTAAAATTGAGTTGCTAAAGAATTGCAGCCAGTTGACACTGTAAATATTACCATTTAGAATGTCAAATTGCAGTTTATAGGAAGTAGTTTATTGAAAGAGGCATGGAAATTATTTGAGATTTTGTTAGGGGGAATTAGAGCAATATTTCATGTTAGCTATGCTCAATTAAGATGTAAAATAAGCAGCTAATGTTTTAGCTCACACAATATTGAAGGAGAGGAAAAATATTGATCACATTACTGGAATTGCTTCCTATATTTGACATTCAGAACTGGAAGTTCAAGACACATCATGTACTTGTTGGTCTTTTGATTTTCCACAAGGAATGGCATCTCTTGCAGTAACCTGTCAATTTCTTGCTGTCTTAGTACTGTGTTTTATTACTGGTACTTGAAACTTGTGAAATTAATTTTCAACATATTGATGTCTGAAGGCAGTTACCTGAAAACTGGAACTATGTGGTATGGAAGGCCTACCTGAAATAATAACCTCAGCTAATGCCTCAGACACAATAAAAAAAAAGCCCTTCAACAGCCTAACTTGCTCAGCAGTAGGACCTGTTCTTTTCTGCCTGAAGTCAGCAGCATGCTTTTGGGGTTTTAGAACTATTATAATTTGTTGGAAGAAAAACTACATTTAAAGCATGTGTAAACAACCAATTGTGATTTACCATCAGTGTTCTGAGTCTGGGTGCTATCACAAGAAATAATGTCTGTCTTTATGAGGGTATACAAGTGAGCAGTTGGATAATTAGTTAATTGAACTATAAGCTTTTGGTCTGACTTGAGCAGTGAGGAGATCGGAGGTTTAAGGTTGGAAAACTCTACCCCCACTCCTAAAAATACCTTATGTGGTGATGTCTTCACTTACCCATGTGGAGGCTGGGGCACAACCAATTTCTGTCCATCAGTTAGTATGGCACTTAATTAAAAAGTCAACCACTTACAAGACTAAAATAGGTTGCTTAAAGGTCAGAAGGAAGAAAATCATATAGAAGGTGGCAGATACAAGGAGTATCTTTTTTTCATAGAATTTGACCACTAGATGACACCACTGTAAAAGAATACTTGCCTAATGTCTGTGAGCAAGCAACACCAGAATGCTTTTAAAAATGAACCTACTTGCAGAAGTAGTAGATGATGTTCTGTTAGGAAGATTGCTGCATCTGGTCATATGTTTGATACAGGTTAACATCCTTTTTCTGTTTTAAGTGATATGATGTTGACAATTGTAAGGCTGCAGGAAACAGATAATCACAGATGAAACTTTTTTTAACTCATCAATTGTTTGACTAGTGTCCCAGTGCTTTAGGAGTGTTCATAGTGGATTAACCACCGCATTAGGCCAATTAAAAGATTTGCATACTGTTTTCATCTCTGTAAGTCTTAACTGGGGCACAGGAAGCGTGTTATTGGTCATGACTATAGCTGATAAGAAGTTAGGATGGTAGAAGATAATCCTTGTAAGAGATAAAGTTATAGCTAATTTTCCAACTTTTACAATTCAAACTGGCAACTCGCTTATATCTGTATCTATATCTCTGTAGTTGTCTTCTGAGTACTAGGATGAGTTATTATAAGACCACTAGGTAGTAAGTGACAAAGTGTCTTCCATGTTTAGACTCTAATGAGTTACAGAGAATGTGAATTACTTAAATTATGATTACTAATTGTAGTGTGTAGTGTGGTTTTTCAGTAGTAAAGCTTAAATGTAAGTTCCTGTATACAAAGGAAGTTTGGTACTTTATTTTGAAAGGTGAATCTGAATTCCAGAAAGTATCAAAACTAGTCTGGGGTCTGTGAAACAGCATCTCTGATAGTGCTGGAGAGCAGCTTACCTATTCATAGAGCAAATACAGTATGCATTTTCTCAGCATAGCTGTTAAAGGATCAATCAACTTCTGACCTGAAAAAATCATGTTTAAGGAATTCACTTTCCACTGCCCTTAAATCCTTTGGTAAATTTGTTGACTAATCAATACATTTGTATTTGACTAGTGGAAGCTATGAGATGATATATGGGAGAGAACCTGCAACTCCTCTCTTGCAGGTTGTTGAACAGCTGTTGCAACAATTGGCACTGCCAGTCTTTGTTAGCTCTCATTCTCACACTCTCTACTTTTATAACTGCAAATTCAAAGGTAAAAGTTTGGGTTTATTTTTAATCAGTACAATGTTATGAATCAAGGGCTTGGTAGTCAAAATAATGCAGATACTAGTGCGGTACAGCCCTAATTATGCTGAATTATGAGACAGCTGACACAGCTATTCTGTACATACTCTTGTCCTCAGCAAAACCATATTTCTTACTAGTTTCTTTGAAACATACAAATCTTAACTATAACTTGACAGACAAATGAAGATGCTAAAACTCAAAAGCAGCAGCGCTTTTTGTACTTTAGGTAGCCATTATGTGCATAAAAACTGTCTCCTTGTTGTGTGCTTTTGTTTTGTGTGTGCTTTAAACAGCACCAGTTACCTTAGTAAAAGATGTCACTTACTCCTTCAGATCTTGTCTCTCTTTTATCTCTTTAATTACTCTTAAGCGTATGAGAACTGTTAGGACAAGGGTATGAGTTACTGCACGTACTGGACATTCACTTTTTAAAAACTTACTAAAAGCTGACAAAACAGAACGATGCTGTAGCTTTTTGGTACCTTTTTGGCACTTGCTACTACAGCTTCTTGTATTACTCTACTGGGGGTTTCTGTATTCAACTCACTTTACATACTGTTAGAGAAGGTGTGTCAAATTTTGACATTTGAAAAACTTTGCTTTCATTTGTGTGTCTTAAAAAGTGAATTTGCTTCTAACTCACTGATCATTGTGGGTTTATTTTAAAAGTTGGTCTCAAAGTGTTGCAATCTTTCCCCACTGTCCCATTTCAAACAGCCATGTGCCATCCAAGGAATGGTTTTGTCTGCTTATTGTAAAGCATACAGAGACACATTTATAACTCATCTGAGCCTTCAGGGTATCCCTGTTTCTTGACTTGAAATGGGGACGTAGCAGAGTGGCAGACCATTATTTGTGTAAGAGTAATTAGTGCCAGCCAGATCAGAAGCTGGTGTGCAGAACGCTCAATTGAGGAGCTGTGAGAAGTGGTCTCTCCTCTCAGAGCCTCTAACCAACCAGCCTTGGTTGGATGTAAAGGCCTACTTGGCATTTTGGAAGAACTTCTCTGGGAAATGAAAGTGTGACTACTTGCAGGGTTGAGGTTTTCCAGTTGATATCCTGTAATGGTTTTGGCCTGTTATGTAGTGGAGTGCAGCTTCTCTTCTTTAGATGGTGTTCTTCTACTACTCCAACAGCAGTAGATGGAGATACCTGCCTGTTCTGCAACTCATAATAGCTTGTGTACGTGTCTTTGAGTTGCTGAGCTGAATGAAAGAGAATTTGTTCTGGTTTTTTTCATCCTAAAGAGGAAGTGAAGAGGCTCAGGAGTATCAGGTAGTGTGAGAGATAATAGACTGGTGGAGTCACATCCTTCAGTCCCTGAGAGAAATGTGGATGGAAGCTTGGCAAGAGTCAGAGGAACCCTGACCCTCTCACCATCAGGCAGAATGGGGGCCCTAAAAGGTGAGGGTGAATGGAGACAGGTCCCTACCCAGGGAGGTAGGACAATTCCCCCCAGCCTCCCTTTCCTTTCCAAGTGCTCTTACAGAATGTGTATGAGGCTCTGCAATGTCAGGATCATGCAGATAATAAGTGGAGGTGAAGCTCAATCTTGGGGCTCACCTGGAACAAGTCAGTCAGCCAGATGGATCACAACTTTGGGTGTTAAGAAAGAAGGAAGGTAATTGCAGGTGACTCTCTTTGCAGGGAAACTGAGGGCGCCATATGCTGGCCAGACCCATCCTATAGGGAAGTCTGCTGCCTCCTGGGGACCTGGGTAAGAGATGTTATCAGTAGACTCCCTGAACTAACTGAGCCCTCTGGTTATTACCCACTTGTAGTTGTTGTGCAGGTTGGCAGTGACAAGGTTAGGAGGAGAGGTGTCCTACGGCAGTCAAAAAGAACTTCAGGGCACTGGGGTGACAGATTGAAGGAATAGGAGCACAGGTGGTGTTTTCCTCAATCCCTTTGGTAGCAGGGAGGAATGCTGAAAGGAACAGGAGAACCCCCTGATGAAAAGTGTGGCTTAAAGGCTGCCTGCCATCAGTGGAGTTTTGGCTTTTGCGGTCATGGGCCAGTTTACATGGCACCAGGCCAGCTGGAGACAAATGGGGTTTGCCTGTCTAAAAGTCCGTGAGCTGGCAAGGATGATTGAGAAGGCTTAAAACTAGGTTTGAAGGAGGAAGGGGATAAGACCGGGCTTGGCAGAGATGAGCCTGGGTGCAGCTTGCCTGTGTTGGGGGTGAAATCAGTAGCCCAGCTGAAGTGCATCTATATTATACTGACTCTGAAATGTGGGAGCCATGCTGGAACACGTGGTCTTTCAGAGATGAGCCAGGGACTCCTAAGGTATTACAGGTCAAAAGGGAAACCACCAGAGAATTATCTCCAAGAAATCAAGGGGTGTGTTCCTCTAGGAAGGTGACAGGGCCGACAGCCCAGCTGAGGTGCCTTTGCATCAAAGCACGCAGCATGAGCAGCGAACAGGAGGAGTTGGAAGCCACTTTGCTGCTAGAAAGCTACGACTTTGTTGCCATTACTGAAGCACGGTGGGACAAATCCCATGACTGGACTGTGACCACCAGTGGCTACAGGCTGTTCAGAAGAGATGGGAGGAAGAGAGGCGGAGGGGTTGTCCCTGACATCAAGAGGTGGATTGAGTATGAAGAGCTGTCTCTGAAGAACAGCCATGAGCAGGTCAAAAGCCTGTGGGGAAACATCAAGACACTGAGGCAGCAAAGGGAAACAAGTGGTTGGTGTCTACTACAGGGTTCCTGATCAAGGGGAGCCTATTGACAAAGCCTTACTGCTTTAGCTACAGGAATTATTGCACTTGCAGGCTCTTGTCTTTCTTGGGGGCTTCAACCACCCTGACATCTGCTTGGAAAAGTAGCACAGCGGCCTGGCTGGGTAGGTACCTGATGGTCAAACTAAAGGGAAAGAAGCAAATATACAGACTGTTGAAGATAGGACTGACAGGTGACCTGGGAAGAGCAAGGCAGAGCTGGAATTGAACCTTGCAAGCGATGCAAAAAACAACAGGAAGGGCTTTAACAGGTGCATTGACCAGAAAAGGAAAGTCAAAAGAGATGTAACCCCCTGGTAAATAGTGCTGGAAAACTGGTAAGAATGGATGAGTGGAAGGCTGAGGTTATCAAAAACTTCTTTGCCTTGGTCTTCAATGACAGCCTCTCTTCCCCCACCTCTTGAGTAGATGAACAGCTGTCCATCTTCCTCTGCATTTATCTGTGGTCAGTATCTGCATCTTGCATTTGCCCTAGTTCTCATTTGATCCTTCAGTGAGCTGCTCAAAGTAGGTGATATGACACAAACTTACCCAGCTTTTCACATTGGGTTAGGGATTTGGGGATTTGGTTTCTTTTTTTTTAATGTATATTCTTTTGTTTAGTTGTTTTGTCAGGTAGTTGAATTCAGTGTAATGGCAATCAATAAATGAAACTGATAGCCAGAGCTACAAAAAGCAAGCACTGTGTATGTGGCTGGAAAGAGGAGTGGCAAAGAAAGATCTCCCCATTTGACGGTAGCTGTTCGGTGATTTCTGCATCTTGTGGAGCAGCAGCCTGAGGCTGCAGGTGCAGTTTGCTTTTGTATACCTTCAGCCTGCTTCTTCCTTAGAGTTCTGGGAGTGACAAGGTTTGGTCAGACGTTAAGTGTTCTGTTAGTTGTGTTAAACTGCTCTTCAGAGCATAGCCCAGAATAGTTCTTGCAGAGAGAGACTGATGGAGTTGGGTTTCCTGAGAAACTGCCCTGTGCCACAGTCTGTAGTCTCTTGCCCTTAGATTGCTGCTGGAGTCAGGTCTGTTCTTCTGATTGTGCAGCTGACCAGCCCTACTCGACATTCACAGAAATCAATGGAACTTTGCTCAGTCTTTTTCGTTTGAGAGAGAAGATACACTTACATTTAAAATAAAATTATGTTGGTGATACCACCTCTGGCTTTGTGTTGGAAACTTCTGGACTCCTGTGTTGTTCTTTGTTGTTTTGGTTTTTTTGTAAGAAAACAAAGATAAAACCATAAGGCCAAGCATGTATTGGAGCCCTTCCCATAACATAAGAGACCTTAAAGAGCTTAAATTTCTTAACCTAACAAAAAATAGATCTGTAAGCATGAGGCCATTCTTTCAACAAGCCAGGGAACCCCATTGTTGATAACAGCCTGTAGTGCAGAAATAGTTAAGCAAAATTGTTTTAAGTACAGTGTCATCTGAGCTAGAGTTTCTGGGACTGTTGTGTGAAAGTTTCTGACGGTTCTATTCTCAATTTATTTTGAAAGCCTTTGGGATTCACTCAGTGTGACTGTAATCTTTATTGTAATTTGAAGAAAGTGCTTCCTGACTGATGGGGATATTTAGGGTACGTATTGACGTACTTTGATGCTGCTGTCTTTTTAGATTGAGTTGCCCCCAAATGTTATTTTATGGGAAATAGTGAGCATGGTTTGACATAAGCTGTGTAAATATCTTGAAGTATCTTTTTTAGGAAGTAATTCAAGTAGTATGCTTCATTTAAATGTCTTGCTTCAGCTTTCAGCTGTGCTGTTTTATGTGCCTTATAATATAAAATAAGAGTTGTAATGAGTGAACTCAGGGAGTGATGAGGTTATGGAGAAGAGCAGACCACTTGCACTAGAAACGGAGTCTCTTTGCTGCTTAGTCCAAGGAATTGGTGCTATTAGCCATGATTTGACTACAGGCTAAAAAAAAGGCTAAAAAAACCCGTTCATAGATTATTTATTTAATGCCAGAAGGAACGGTTGCATCACTCTCTTTAATCTCCCGTTTATCAGTAAGCATTAAATTGCATGGGATTGTGCTTTTATTGAACCAGGTAATGTGTGTTTCACTTGATTCCTTCCCCAAAGGTTTCTGGTAATGATTTGAATGGCATAGAAGATGGAGTATCACTTCCTTTCTGGGATAGCTTAATCTGTTAGTCATTCTTCCTGCTGAAAAATAAAGGGGAAGGGGGGGTGTGGTGTGTGGAATGCAACTGTATTGGGGATTTTGCTGCTTACTGAACCAAGCGTATAGAATACATAATTTCCATTCTTAGAGAAGGAGCTGGGATGCCCTGTAAATTACGGGGCTGCTCGATGGATGAGCAGGTAGAATCAGTGTTGGAAAGCTCCTCGGTGACTGGAACAGTGAAGTGTTTCTGTGCAGGAGGGCGGCCCGGGGCTGTGCGCGCTGCGGGCTCTTTGTCCGCGGGCGGCGGGTGCGCCGTGGCTGCGGCCGCTGCCGCCCCCTCTGCTGGCGAGCGGCTGTGGGAGCGTCTCGGGAGCCCTCGCTGGGTTTCCGCTGGAAATTACCAGCGTGTGTTAATTTGAATTGGACTCACTAGGAAATGTATTTTATAATCTGAAACAAAGTAGTTCTACTAAGAAGTCTTTTTTTAGCAGGTGATCTTTGATGTATTTTAAAAATCCCAGCTTAATCATATGCACTCTGCCATGCAGTCAGCTCCATAATATTTAGTATGGAGGGGTGACTGTGATGTTCCAAATATTTGAAAATCAATAATAATTAATAATACTAATAATAGACTTTTCTTAGAGGACTCAGGGTCTGGTGCTGGGCCAGACCTAAATAAGCCTTGTTGGACTTGGATTTACTTAGCGAACAGTCACCAGATTCTTGTATCCAGTATACTTGTATCCAGTATACTTGGATGCTCTTGGTTCTTTATACAGGGTGCTCTTAGTTCTTTATACAGTCTATTTAGTTTTTTACAGTTTATTAGCTTGGTCTCCACTGGCTGGGAGGACGTGTGTTCCAGCCCCAGACCAGCTTTGGAAGTGAGACAGGCTGCATTGGAATGGCAGTGTGCCTATGGCCAGCAAGTCCAAGTGGGCTCAGGCTGCCTCTGTGCAAGCAGCTCTGGTGTCCCCATGGATACTGTAAGCAGCGGTCATATTGTTGTCTTTAGGAGTATATAAGGATGTTAATAGTTACATTGGTTTTTTGGTTTTTTTTTAAATTAAATTATTTTCACTTTTTTTTGATAACCTGCTGGAGCATCCTCAAGCCCTCTTCCTGTTGGAGAGAGCAGCTGCAGGGTCTAACTGCATTACTGATCCTTGATAATGCCACAAGAATACTACCTAGGATATTTTAATGTTATTATGTTGTTTTAATTATTTCAGTTTTTCTCCTGCTACCACCATCTTTTTTTTCCCTTCCCCTCCCCCTGCCTTCCCAGTGTGTGCAAGTTTTGCATAGTACTGTCTGGTTGCAGAAATATGTGTTCAAGAAATATATTGACATTGCTTCCTTTTTGCCAGTGTTCAATTCAGATAGAAGAACGTTTAGAATATGTCTGTCGTGGATGTTGTGGGCTTTGTTTGTTTTTAACTTACGTGTGACACCACACTAATTCAAGCCCAGGACTTCATGTATTCTTCATCTTACGTATTTCAAATGGGAGTGCTTGGTGCCTAGAGAAGAGAATTATTATATGTTCTTTTTCCTCCTGCTTTGAGCTTTCAGTGGTAGAATGTGACAGTGCCCATTGACTACAGCCATTCATTTTCATGCATCAGACAAGGCTTTTGGATGTTAAGCTAAAGAATAGGAACCTTGGAATTCTAGAAAGGGGTGAAAGTTAGTGGTTAAGAACCAGCTATAGTACAGTTACTCAGCATGAAGTGTTGATTAATTATACTTTTGGATATGTAGCTAATTCTCCCTTTCATAACTAGCATTCAGGATGGCAAAGGAATAGACTTGTTTTGTCAATTGTGTGCATGCCAGATGGAGCCTTAATATGTGTCAGCAGATAAATGGGCCATTATTAAGATTAGATGCATAATGATCATTTCAGCCTTGTTTATTTAGGTCATCGACAATAGTAAAAGATGATCTCTTACAAGTAAAAATACTTCGGATCTGAAAATCTTTTGCTTTTCTTAGACTGCTATGAAAATAACATAGAAGCTTTGTTGTGTAGTTTTAAAGTAACACATTAACTTTTTAGTTTACTTAAATGAGAACTTAAAAAAACCCTCAAAACCACAAGTAACTTGGTTTGTTTTCCTGAGAAGTGAAGCTGATACTGTGTAAGCAGATGAATTTCTCAATTTATTAGATGGTACTTGCGAAATTCATATTTTGCCGAGTATTTCAGTGCAAGCTCTTAGTTACTTATTTAGTAGACAGTACAGTGTTCAGTTATGTATGTATTCTTAAAATAACGTCTGCTACAATTGTAGGCTCCTTGTACAAGTGAAAGACTTTTGACAGTAATAAATGTCTGTTTTATTTCAGGTTGCAGTGTAAGGTTTTGGAAGTCATAGCTCCAACCCATCCCAATGGAATGGCGAATGGCCACACCAGCAGTGCTGATGGGGACACAATTGTCATCAGCGACAGTGACGACTCAGAAACGCACAACAGCTCTGCACAAAATGGGTACATGATACTTTTACTGTGTGTCATGCAGACAGGGTGGAAACAAGGCTAAAGCAGATGTGTCAGAGTCTGACCAAAACAAATTACTTGATCCGTATGGATTGGGAGACAGCTCAGACAGCTGAAGGTGACAAGCTGAACATTCAGAGGTGCTGGTTATTCTAATGCACCAGAAAACTGCATTATGAGAAATGGAATACCTGCAGAATAATCATTGTTAATCTCTTTGCAATGACTGTTTTTGCTGCAAGATGGTGGAAGAGCTGTGTGTATCTATTGGTAGTTTTCTGTGCTGCAAAATCTGTGCTGCTGTAGCAGAAAGTGCAGCCATGTTCTGCATTTTTGCAGTCTGGTATCACTTCACTTCCATCATGGGGCTCAGAGTTGAGATTTTTTTATGACAGGAGGACATGCTTTTACTGGAACTCTCTGAAAATATTCCCAGAGACTTCATGTATTTGTGTCCAAAAAATGAAAAACATACAAAGCCTTCTTCATTGTGCATGTGTCCATATAAATATGTCATTATATTTAATGCATTTGATTATGATTTTAGGTGCAAATCTGTGTGTGTCTTGTCTTGAGGAACTTTCCATAGGCTGGAGTAGTTTAGTAGCATTGAATAGGAGAGCTTGTTGGCTGTAGCCATGGTATTTATTTTGGAGTATCCCTTTACTGACCAGTAATTGAGCCTATCCTAGATCAGGAAAGACTTCTGTGTTTCATAGGCATGATGATGAAAGAGGAAGGTTTGAAGTGGGCCCTAATCTAAGATATAGCAGTGTACAGACTTTGCATGAACTGTTACTGACTTTGAGACGTCACATGGATGCAGAAGTTAATCTTGTTGATTGCTTCATGATGAAGTCATGTCCTGACATGCCTAGAATAACTAGGGTGGAGCTCCTCACTTCATTAAGAAAATAACATGAGATAAATAATTCTTAAATTTCTTTGCTGTCTCTTGAAGGCAGTGTCTAAGTTGTTCATGAAGATGTCCTACATACTTGGGAAAATAAATGCATTTTCAGTATTCCAAAAGGCCTGTGGCATTTGAAAGGAGGTTATTCTTGGAATTAGGCAAGCATGCATGGAGCTGACTGTAGGATTGATCCCGTTATAGTGCTGTCACTTCCATGCATGCAGAGCTGGTGGTAAGACTAAGTCTTGCACTCCCAGTCAGTCTGTGGTTCTCCCCAGCTGATCAGTTACTTTGACAGTGCAGAGACAGGAGGGAAAATAATTTGTTTCTCTTAGAAAGGGAATTCTTGTGAGAATATACAGACTTTTGAAGCAGTGTTCTGTGACATATCTAACTAACATTTATGCTGTAAGTTAAATTGCAAACCTCTTGTGGCTTTAAAATGCATAGTGGAAGTTTTAAGTGAGTCTGTTTATAACAAATGTGAGAGTGTAGCAACAGTTATTTTCTAGATATATTCTGGGTGTATGCAGACTTGAAAAGTATTGTTTGCTGTATGTGTAAAACCTATCTGAAAGTAAAGCATTGTTGTGAATTTTTGTATGCTGGCATATAAGATTCTTTATACCATTGCTCATAACAATATGAAATCCCACTGAACTGAATGACCTTGTGTTGCAGCCCTAATCTTTCAGAGACTATATTTTGCTGTTTATGGAGAGACTTGCATGTGGAGAGTATGGATGTTAGTCACCTTGGGACCAGTGTCAAGTTGGTATGTGCAGGACAGTTCTGCCTCAGCCTGCACACAAATCTCCAGGTTTTGAGACCCAGCCTTTGTGCAAAGCAGCAGTGCTGTTGAACAATGGTGCAGCAGATGCTCAGGGTGTTTGTGAGGGAGGGGGAGGGGAGCACAGCACAGACTGATGGGCCATCTGCAAATATTTTTCCTAAAGAATTTGTAAGGCTAGAGAATCTTAACTGAAAATAGATGTCATTAGAGAGATCCCAGCCTTTCTGTGACCCTACTCCTGTCTGTATGGAGCAGAAATAGCCATGTAGTCTGTGCAAATGTTCCTGCTGACCTTTTCTGTTGTGTTCTGTGGCAAAAGTTGGGGTGGTACAGGGAGAAAGAGGCTATGATGCTCTTACTTCCCATCAGAAAAACAGGCTGCTTTCTAAGGCCTGGGTAACAAAGCAAGAGGTAGCAATCTTCTGAGTTCTTAAAACATTTATACTGTGCCCTGGGAGCCTCTGGTAGCATAGGATAGTGGTCACATGGAATAGCAGTAGTCACACCCTAAACTGCTAGACTTTTAAAGGTAAGGCTGAGCTCTTGTGTTGGCTTTAGCACTCGGCAGCAGCCTGGAGGTGAGGGGCTTTTGCTGCCAAATGCATACGATTCAGCTGCAACTTAATTATTCATGGCATTCCTTTTGCCAGGGCTATGAGTAGTGTGAATCATCAAGCATCATCAGAAATACTAGAAAAAAATATTCTTGGTTTACTAGCTGGTTTATGGCAGTAAATTTGGGTGTTTGTTCAATTTGAATTGAAAATTAATTTCAGGGAAGAGCTAATTTTTTTGGTAAATTTTGGGATATTTTGGGATATAAGAGGTAACAGTTTTTGGAAATAATGTCAGTGGAACCTTATCATCCAGGCCTTTTACCATCTTCAAATGAGTTTTTAAACTTTATTTGTAGAAAAAATTTTGAGCTGGATATGGAGAAAAAATTTTGAGCTGGATATGTCAAAATGTGGGCATAACTTGTCATTAAAGCTATACAATATCTTCAGTACAGTGAATCTTTCTTCATCTTTAATTCTTATCTTTCCTTTCTCCTCTGTCATTCCTCCATCACTTGAATCCAAGAATAATGATGATGGGTATTAGTCCTCTTTATATTATAAGGAAAGACCAAAGTCCTTGGATCAGAAGCACCTTAAAATCTGCACCAAAAAGTTAAAAGTCAGGATTTTGTTGCAAAGTGCTGTTTTCTTGTGCCTAGAGTGTTGTTGTTAACAGTGTTCATGTTGCTCTGTTTTGTTGCAGAAATTTTATATAAGTTCCAGGAAATATTTGCAATTCCAAATGGGCGGTTGTTACTATTGCTCAGTGCAGAGCTGCTTGTCAGTGGCAACCTTCAAAGATGTGCAGAGGCAGCTTTGCTATGAGGTTCAGTTTACTGCCAGGTTACCTCTGTGTATGGCTTGCACTGGAGCATGAAGGGACCATAAATGCTTGTGTTATTTAGTTAGCATTCTTCAAGGGAGTTTATTCCATTCCCAAATCTAGTCAAAGAGAAGAAGAAAAGCCACTGCCTCTTTCTGAAAGAGTGGGACAGCAGTCGTGTTAGCACTTCAGGACAGCATTCCGGATCCTCTAACTCTCAGTATTTTTCTGTGCAATTTTTCTACTTCTGTTAATGCAATAATATATATGTAGCTGGAGCAAGACTCAGACCAGATGGTGTAGATGGGTGTCCTGGACAAGGTAATTGAGAAGGACAAGGTTGAGGGAGCAGGGTTTGTTTAGCCTGGAGAAAAGGATGCTCGGGGGGACCTTATCATTATCTACAACCACCTGATATGAGGGTGTAGTGAGGTGGAGGTTGGTGTCTTCTCCCAGGTTACAAGTGACAGGATGAGAGGAAATGGCCTCAAATTGTGCCAGGGAAGGTTTGTATTGGATATTAGGAAAAATTTCTCCACTGAAAAAGCAGACATTGGAATAGGCTGCCCAGGGAAGTAATGAAATCACTGTCCCTGGAAGTGTTTGGAAGGCCATATGGATGTGGCACTTGAAAATGTGGTTTAGTGATGAACAGGGTGGTGCCAGGTTGGTAGCTGGGTTCAATCCTAGATGCCTTTTCCAACCTTAATAATTCTGTGGTTCTAAGGTCTCAGAAGTTACTTGGTACTGCTCCCTTAGTACCATGCTGTCAGAATGTAGCATAGCAGTACTCTAGGAAGAAATTTATGTTCAGGTCATGCGGTCACCATGCCAAAGTAACTGAAGGCTTAATGAGATTAGTACCTGTCAGTGGTTCAGTATAACCTTATTAAAAATGTGAGATTCTGACACAAGTAGTAGCCATATTCACTTGTGTGCAGTAGAAACTAGTGTAATATGGGTGAGTCAGTTGTGATTTTTGCCTACTAAATTACAAAATACTCCGTATTTGGTTGTGTATCAGAGCTGTGCTGTGAAGATTTTTTGTAAGAGATCTCTGCTGTGAAATGGGTCTAACCCTTGCTAACTCTAATGTGTTTTATATAATGCTTTACAAAATAAAATATAACGAAATATAATAATATTTTTATGCCAAAGCAGCTAGATAATCTGTATAAAGTTTCTATGTGTGTTGAATGACCTCTTTCTTCCTGTTTTGCACTAAGCAAAATTTTTACTATAAATTTGGAAGAGGATATCAGGAATGTATTTACTTCTTGGGATAATAATTGGAAATTCAGAAACCAAGCAGAAAAAATGTAGCATGCTCTGAAATTACATTTGGGCTATTATATATGATCCACTGAAGTTGAGAAAGATTTACTCTAAGAAGAAAAGATTAATGATAGAGTTGAAAATTTGTTTAGTCTTTGGGCTCTGAATTTGATTGCAGACAGTATTGAAGCTTAGAATCTCTTCAAAATGTATAAACAAGCTGATATACTTTTGGATTAATATTGGTACTCTGATGCCTTTTATTTTGTATCTGAACATTATCTGTTCGGGTCATTCTTCAGCTTATTAGACTAAAGGACTGGAAATGCAATGGTGTGTGATGAGGTGCAGGTTTGTCTTTCATACTATCCAGAAATTCCTAGGGCCAGCCTTCATAACTTTAGCTTTCCTGTCTTGAGACTGAAGATGGTCATGGAAGACCAAGTCACAGTATGACAAGAATATGAAGGCTGTTTTAACAAACTTGTGTAGAGATGTTAAAATCTTGCCAGTGGATATACTGGGTTACAGTTGATCTGTGTTTTGCTAATATGAATAGCTGGGTGGGCTTTTTTGTGTTGTATTTCTTAAATTGGGTTTGGTCTGAGTGAATCAACTTGAGACTTCAACTGTGATAGGCATGCACTATCATGCAAGACTGCATACATATCACAGCTCTTATCTGTAGGTCTCGTAGATGTGTTGCTGTTTCCAAGTCTGTCTTCTTATTTTTGTCAGTCCATTTGTTACTAACTGTGCTGATAATTTAATCATTATAAACTATTTTCCTTGAGAAAATTGCAAATTCTTCTCATCTGAAATGACACTAATGGTGAATATCTTTTTCATTTGTATTAAATAATGTGTTTATTAGACATTGGTATGTTAACATTTCTTGTATTTCTATTTCACAGAGTTAGTAGGGGAAGACAAGAATTGTAGCGAATTTCATTTTCAGCAGCCTTGCAAAGTACAGTTCTCAACATCTTGTGCATGTTTCTCACAAGGCTAAAGAATAGCAAGTGATGTACTGGTTTATTTTGTCACAAATTCCACCTGAAAGCATTTTGTAAATGCTGGAAGGGCTGCCAATGATGAAATGCTTAGTTTTAAATCACCTAGTTCATCCACATAGCTACTTTAGCTTTACGTATTGATGGAATAAGATGATGACCGAATTCTTCCTGATACAGCAGCACAACTCATGATTACAAACTGTCACCTCAGGAGGAGTTAGTTCTGTTGTTTAATAGCAAAGTGCAACATTATTTAAATAAAGTCTTATTAGTTTAGCTCTGTTCATGAAGTCTGTCCATACTACCCTTTTTAAAGTATATTGTCTATGGCAAAACTCCTCCCTTTCTTGTAAAGGAGTGAATTTTAGTAGCACATCAGACCTGGGTGTTACTCACCTAGGAATAGGTGTAACAAAAGTTTTAATGCTATGTTAAAACTGAAGAAGTATTTTTTCATGAGGAGGAAAAATATCTAGTTCTCTGTTGCAATACCTGTAAAAGGGAAGTGCACTTTGGCTAATAAAGCATGTAACCTGGTAAGCATTGATTTTGAAGCGTAGATATGTTGCCTTATGATTTCTGTTACTTTCTGTTATTTTATGTTGTTGGTAAAGTGTTTGGTTTGGGTTTTTTTTCTGAAGTGTTACTTTGGAAAATTATTTTAGGTGTTTTTTATTTGTTTTGCAATGCAATTGGTAGATCAAGGGCTACTATTTTTATTGATTTGATTTATTTCTGTCTTTCGGACTCCTTCCTCATCATCTTTTTCTCTTTTTCCTGTCTTCCTGTTGCCATCGTGAGTTCTGAGAGTACTAAGGAGACGATTTTCTGAAGTACAGGGATGTATCATTACTTGTCTCTCTCTCTTTTCTTCCTTCCTTTCATATCTCCCATTTCCTTGCTAAGAAAATGTCCCTCATTGTTTTTCCTGTTCCTTGCAGGAACTGGTTTTGATGCAGATTTAAATATAGTAGCAGAAAAGTTGGCACAAGTTAATAGGCCCTCTTTGGTACCAGTGGAAGTTACAAGCTGGGTATTTTCAAGAGGTCCATTGTGTAGGCATATAAATATATTAAATGTGTACAATATGAGGCTGATGATGTGTGAATGTAAGCTTTTAATTTTTAAATTTTTTTTCCTAGGGAGAAGAAAGCCATAATTGATCCTTCTTTGTTCAAATACAAAGTCCAACCTATTAAAAAACACTTATATGAACCTGTTATTGTTAAAGCATCTCAATTAAGGTAAAAATTAGTATGTGGAAGTTAAAATTGTACTTTATAACTGTGAATTGTGTGAGATGTTTTTGATATAAAATGGCATTTTAAAATTATGTTAGAGCTGTTAATTAAAAGCACTGGAACAAAATACTGTGCTACAGGCCTTGTGTATCAAGGAATCCAACCTTTGCTAGGATTAACACAGGTGCCAACTCCTTGCAAGTCTCTGCTTTGCTTGGCACACAGATGAGACCTGCTGTTGTCTGCAAAAATCGGATCAGTTACCGAGTGTGCAACAAGCCAATAATTGCACACTTGAGAGACACACTGATTATTTATTTCAGAGATGCAGAAGGCTAGGTGATCAGTGGTATTCCATAAATCAAGCACATTTTAGCAAGCAAAAGAATTAGTGTTCACTGGCTACAAGTTACACAGTTCTCTTACTAATTAGTATTCTGTTTTCTATTGGTTAATGATTCCAATTAATTGATTAATTATTGCATCTTACGGTAATTAGTCTACATGCTCAGTCTTTTTCTTTTGAGTCAGTGGGTTTCTTGGGTCAATGGCCCTGAGTCGATGGCCGCAGATCTCCCCCTGAAGAATTGGCTTTTACCCAGTTGGAGCTGATTCAGCACAGTTGCTCAGTTGGGTTTCCTTGTCTTGGAAGTTCTGCTAGATGTGTTTGTGACCCCTAAATTCTGCATTCTTTGTGTCCACTGTCAATGGATGTTCTTCTTCCCAGGCTTTGTTAATCTCCCCCCAGATCTGAGACCACTGAAGCATGTCCAGCCCTAAACCTTAACAGAGCAATTCTACTAACAAATAATTAATTTTTCTAACACCTGGACACCACTTTTAGTAGCTAACAACCAAGCTTTCTGTTTCACACATTAAATTTCCCTTCTTGTTGATTAGACTTGAAGGTATACAAAGATCAAACATCAGAGAACATTCTTTCTTAAGAAAATTTTTATATGTTCCACATTTTGCAACACTGTGGCTTCTGATACCTTGGCTACTGTTGTGATTGATGAAATAGGTGGATAAAAGTTTGTAAACTGTAATAATAATAATATAATAATGAACTGTTGGCATTATGTTGTTGTGTGGTAGCATTGTGAGCACTCTGATAGCATTGCTGGTTTGAAATGTTGGAATATACATTGGCTATCAGATTGATTTAAAATAGAAAGGTCTAGAGGTTTTGCTTCTTAAATAAAAAAATTTGTCTCAAATTTAGCTAAAGTATATGCTTAGAGTAGATTGTGCATCAAAACTTTATATAAACTGGATGCTGTAAACAAACTTCAGTTTGTGTGATTACAAGTCATTTAGTTCCAGCACAAATCAGGATTTGTTTTTTCGTTAACTACTCCTATGCAGTGAAGTTTTTTCCTTCCCATGAAGTAATGCAGGTTCCCTGGAATGCCGTGAGCCAGGAGAGAGCACACTCTCCTGTAGAAAGGAGTGGCATAGCTTGACTGAGAAGTGTGTGGATTCATCTTGTCACTTGTTGGCTTGCCTCCCTGCTTGAGAGATGTGAATGCTGCTTTCCTGCTGTCCCTGTTTGCTTGTCCTCCCTCTCTTCTGAAACTATCAGACTTTAGTTTTATTTAGGAATTTTAAGAAATATTTGGAGGATCTGCCATGGATGAAAAGGCTGTGCAGTTTGTATATGTTTATGACAAAGGACATAACAGAATCTTCAAAATAAAAATTGCAGATGCACAAACCAACTGTTAAAGTACTACTTGAGTTTTGTTTTATTCATTAGGAAAATTGTCATTCAGTTGGGGTTTCAGAGAAAGTTTGTTAATTACAATAGTAAGGGTGTTACTTATCATTAAGAAAATAAGAAAAAGATCAATCATATGGTCTATCACATGTATTCTTGCATATACTTTTGGCTGTACTTAAACACTAATTAAAGATGTTAGTTGATAATCCTACCTTTCTTTCCTAATACAGCCGAAGGAAACATCTCTTTTCTCGTGATAGACTTAAACTTTTTCTGAAACAACACTGTGAACCACATGATGGAGTAATTAAAGCTAAGGTAAGCAAGAAGAAATAATTTATGGGGTAGAATATTGACACTATTTAGTACTTTTTCTCTACAGCTGCTCTGAGTTCCTTTTTAAAATTACATCAAATTTAGCTTTTTGTAAGTATAATATACTTTCCCAAAATAAAAGGTNCTGTTTGTAAACAAGGTAGTAATTTCTCTGTACATAAAGCATAATTCTTAATTTCTTCTTTAGCTACTAGTTTTAAAAAGTCCCCAAAATAAAAAAGAGCAGCTAGTGAGAAAAATTTTATTTGTCAAAACATAATATACTTTTGCTTAGTCTAGCACATGAATTGTTTTCATTCTTCAAAGTATGCAGCTGGTATTTCTAAGTCAAATAAAAATGAACTGTTTCTGTTTTGGTACAGTAAGCCAATATTATTCTGTTCTAATGCTTTTAGCTGCAAAATGTTTTATGATAGATTGAATTCAGTCTCCAGATTTTCAGTGAGACAAGTACCAGAGTTTAGGTGGCTGGGTTTTTGATAAGGCCTAGGACATTGAATATGCGTATTTTTGTAATCTTAGATATATGGTGATACTTAGTACAACTCAGACTGAAGTTCACATCTTAGTGGGCACCAGATGACTGAGAGTTTGAGCAGCTTTTCCCACAAGGCAGCAATTTCCCTTGCCTTGCTTGCTGTGCCACAAGAGATCCTGGATTCTCACTGTGTGTTGCAGCCTTGACCCTGAAATCTTTGCTATCTTCTTGTTTTTAGAAAGTAGCAGGGTTTTTTATTATGTCTGGTGTTTTCTTACACAGCCATGTAACTGCTCATTCTGTACAGGAAGGCTTGGAGAGATGAGAGTCAGTGAGAGTCTTGCCTCTGAAAATTGTGGAAAATAACAAAGGCCATGAATTTCTAAATAAGTTTGTAACTCCAGAGTCTGTCCCTTCTAAAGAAATGGAAATATAAGAAAATAGAGCTGAAAGGGATAAACCACCCCATTTCTTGGGCTTGTTAGTGGTCATGTTGATCAGCTCACTGTACCACATTAAGGACTAGTGTTTAGTGATTCTTTTCTGGAGCCTCAGGAAAATTGTTATTTTCTGTATATGTGTATTTGTCATGTTGTCTTTATTTGGGCTTTCTGTGAAGTGTCTTCTTGTCCCATTGCTGATTGCCTTGCATTTCAGTTATGTGAACATGTCCTATTTGGAATGTCTCCTTTGTATCCTCATCTGTGTTGTCCAAAAAGGCCAGATAATAGCCTGAAGTCATCAGGTTGAGAAAGTAGACTTGAAAAGGAACGTTGACAATTTGGAACAATATTCCTCCAGAAATAAGTACCTATGTAATAGAGAATTATGTAATTCTTCAGTAAGTTAAGTTTCTGCTTTTATCTATCAAAATATTTTCTTGACACACTTTGCTAGGAAGACACTGTCCAGCTGTGTTTGCTAAAAGGCATGTAAAGAAATAAGATCTTACCAAATGAAGCCAAATTCTAGTTTCAAATGTGTCCTGCATACATTATTATCATTATCCACTTGGTAGATTAACTCTTCATATAACACTATTTCAGAGCTTTAGTTCTTATCCTCCGTTAATCAGTTGTGGATATGGTTACTTTTATTGTTTTCTTTTGTGAATTAATGATTGATTAATTAGCTTATATTATAAAAAGGTAAGAATTTCACAATGAATATCTATTTTCATCTTTCTTACTAAGGCAACATCAATTGAAAAATATAATCTAGCAGAACAAAACTTCTCCTATTTTTTTCCTGATGAACCACCCACATTTACCTTCAGTCCTGCAAGCAGACGGCGAGGGCGACCTCCAAAGAGGGCATCTGCAAGTCTTGTAAGTAATAACATTTTTATTCCTAGATGAAGACATATCAGCATAGTCTATTAAGTTCTTCTCTGTGTCTGAATTTTCAGATCATTTGAAATGCAAGGTTGACATTGTGCTTTTTTTATTTTGAGGGCAATTGGGATACATTCCACAATTGCTCTTAAAGTAATTGCTTTGTAGTTAAGCTGGTAAAAGGGATCATACTTGATATGTTACCTTCTTATTTTTATCATTATTTCTGGGATCCCATCAAGAAACTAATTTTTCAGTGTGTGGTGATGACACACAGAGTACTTGTGTGTTCTGGGATTAATAAATAATTTGCTAAAAAGCTTTAAATACAATTATGTCACTTGCCTGTATTTAAACACTGAGAATCTTAGTCACTATACTACTTAATTGTGTTCTAGAGAACAGTTGGAAAATTGGGAATATCTTTTGCTGGTCATTTCACTGCGGTTATTATGTTCTTTTTTTCTCCTCTCCACCTCCAAATTCTCTATCAGGAGGACAATATTACAGCTAAGCAAAACACCCCAGGAAACAAAAGTAAAGTATCAAGGGAGAGGGCAAGGTTCCAGAAGCAAAAAGAAGATGTGCAGGCCATAGGTAAGTTGATGTTTAGTCATATGACCAGTAGAACCAGTTTTTGCAGGTTTGAGAGCAGACCACACTTAGAGTATTTTTGTGGTTGTACCTTTCAAAAGGAAAATGTAATAAGAGTGTATTGCCACACCGCTATGGCCAAGTGCTCCTTTCAGTGGTTAGAATGGTTGTTTCCTGATTCTTAGTTGACTTAGCTGGGGAAGTGGTGAGAAGCATATGGGAACTGTGTTGATGTCTCAGATAAATAAAGAGCTAAATAATGTTTTATAGAAGATTGGATGGTGAAGTCGTGTAAATTTTACAAGCTGAAAGTATATCAAAGCAATGATGCGTAACACAAATCAGTTAGTTTTTCCATTTGTGCATTTTCCTCACGTAACAGTCTAAAAATTTAAAAGAACTGAAATCCATTTTGAATTCTTCTGATGTAAAAGAGCACAAATCACTTCAGAGATTTTTAGTTAGGACTGGTTGAATTATTTTGGCCTAGTTTTGACCTGTTCCTGATCAATTTAAATTTTATTTCAAATGAAGTAAGGGGACCTCATATGCCTTTTGTTTGAATTTAACTAGATAAACTGGTATGCCTTCTTGAGGAGACAAAGCTCAGACAAGGAGATATTCCTCTGGATTGTAAGCACTCATGTCCTTCCTAAGGAAAGGCTTTCATCTATGGAAATATTATTGAACTTCTGGTTCCAACCTCTCATTTATTTGAACATAGAATTTTTTAAGATGGCAAGGACATTTAGAAATTACCTAATCCAACATCTGCTTAAATAACTGCAGAGTTGTCTGATGCTGCTTTAGGTTTTTCCTTTATAGGACATGGGGACACAAGAATTTCATATTTTCCGTTAAATTTGTGTGTCCACATTTTTGCACAAGAAGCATTGTTCATGTGCTGGGAATGACAGCATAGAACGAGGTAACAGCTGCTCAGCATCAAAGCTGCTTCCTCTCTTGTGTGGACAGAAACTACAACTTCTAGAAGGCTAGTTAGGACACATTTTCACAATGTGGAAAGGTAGCAAAATACCATGTACCTTGAAAAATTAACCTTCTCAGTGTGTTGAAGACCCTGGGGATCAGCTTCTCTGCATTTTTTTGCAGGGTAGAGACATTGCTGGTATGTGCAGTAGCTATCTGTAGAAAGAACCTAGCCCATTTTCAGAGTGTTATAGGAAAATATAATAAAAATCTTTCTTTTTAGTACTATCCACTTGGTAAGAGTAAGGATCTTTTTTCATTTCATTCACTTATGATTCAAGCTTTCTTGTTTATTGAATTAAAACAGTAAGACCCCCTTTTATTTGTTAGCCTGTGTGTGGGCTGACAGGCACTGTCTGTCCACAGAAAGTGGAAATTTGTATCCTGTTGTTCTTCTACAGATGACTGCAAAGAAATCTGCATCTCTTCAGGCAGTAGCATTTATTACCATTTTAAAGTTCAGCTTGAACTGTGTAACTGAAGTAAAATTTGGACAAAACACAGAAATACTATATAGGTTTCAAATGTATTGACTTCGGTAATTCAGTAATAACTAAATATTTAAAGATCTCTTATTTAAAGGTTTTTACTATCACAGATATTCCAGAGTTGTGTGTCACACCCAGTTATGACATGCATTTATTAACCAGTCATTACTAAGTATGTTGCTGTAATTATATGTTGGAATCAGTTCTCATCTTTATATGTCAGTTGACAGAAACCAATAAAGAGGTAATGACCTTCTGTATACTCATAAAACCAGATATATTTAACTTTATTACCATGTTGACAACCTTGTAAAACATGTCTAGTACTTAGGCTTGAAACTCTGATTCTATAAAGAACGTTCAAATGTTTGAATTTCTGGTTGGTGTGGAAATAATTCAGTCTTCATGACAATATTTTTCATATGGTAATTATAAAAAGATCAGTCTATTTATCAGTTAAAACGAATATTTTACAGAAAAAATAACTTGGGTTTGTTTTATTCCTTTATAGCTTTTGAAAAAGCTAAATTAAAACAAGAGAAGGCAAATGCTATAGAAGCTAGGAAAAAGGAGAAAGAAGATAAGGAAAAGAAGAGAGAAGAGCTAAAGAAAATTGTGGAAGAAGAAAGGATGAAAAAGAAAGAAGAGAAGGAGAGACTCAAAATAGAAAAGGAAAAAGTAATGCATTTGAAGTATATGTGTTTCATATAGGAACAGTATAAAGGCTTTAATTTCCTTGTTTCTTAGTCACTGTTTCAAGTTATTTTCCATTAATCATTTTCAGTTCCTAGAAGCGCACTTTAAAAGAAGAGGCAGTTACGAGATTTGATTATGGGTTTGTGTTTCTGGATAACATTCTCTTACAATTTTAGTTTACCAAATGTTCATTTTGAATATGAACTTACTTCTGAAGTAATGCAGTGGGTTTGGGGTTTTTTTGCTAATAATGCATAAAACTATTTGATTTGATGGTTGTCTTCTCTTTGAAGAATCTCTACTGCATCAGATTGACAGCATATCTAATGGTTGTGGGTTTCTGTGTCGATTCTCTTTGGATCTAAATTGCTAAATAACTTTTTGTCAATTAAATATGAAAAAATTATATATTCTACTATATTTTACCACAGCCACATTCTCTGGCTTACTTTGATGGTCTTTTTTGAGGCACCTTTCATAAATGCTATCTAATTTTGGTATTTTTTCTTCAGCCTCTTCCATTAAAAAGAAAACAAAAGCCAAAACACCCCCTAACAAAAGCAACAACTAATCCAACAAAGTATCACCACATTTAAATATTTTTGCCAGTATCATTTTATACAAAATTAATGGATTATTACATTCTAATTAAATGTAATGTTTAACTTTTCAGTGTGATTGAATAGTAAGTGGTGCAGTTTTGGAAATTGCAGTAGGGCCATGTAACGGTATTTTATACGCAATTGTGACATTTATTTCAGGAAAGAGAGAAGCTGCGTGAGGAAAAAAGAAAATATGTGGAATACCTGAAACAGTGGAGTAAGCCTAGAGAAGATATGGAGTGTGATGACCTTAAGGTATGATTGAATTTGGAATAGTTGAAGATTGTAGTTTGCAGGGTTCCCAGATAGATTAGATTCCCTAATGCAGAGGCAAATCTAGATCTGATTGGAATGCCAGAGGCTGTGAGTCACCTGCGGTGTGTAATACATATTTCTCAGTGGCAATGTTAATGGGATCATCTGCATCTGCATTTTCAACCTCCAGAAAAGCTTTACAGGCTGTGCTCAGTCTCCAGTGGTGTATTTCAAAGTGCTGGCATTACTGAGTGGAGGGTATTGAGTATACCTGATTTTTCTGTAAAATATACAAGATGAGCTCACTTAGAACAAACATGAGTTACTTAAAAGATTTGAGTAATGAAAAAACTAAATTTTTGGCTGCAAAAGGTAGAAAAGACATTGGCTTGTTAACTTCCTGTGGTATTCTTTTGATTTAAACTACAGCAATATACTGTATATACTATAATACACCATATAGATCATGTTTAATGAGCATCTTTCGTGATGATACTGGAACCTGTAGAAAGTAACAAGAATTTGCTTCTCAAAGAACTTAGCTTTCACACAAGATTATAGTGTGGCTGTACATAACAGAAGATTTTCTAGTGTTACATGTTTATGTACACTTTATTTGGATTTATTTTGGCAGGGGATAGCAAAAGGAGGCAAATCGTCAGAAACAGAAGGATGAGAGTTAGAGATACACAAGGAAGTGTAACAGGAGGGCAAGTGGAAATAAAGGAGAGTGTTAAGTGAATTCAAGTGAAAGCACTGGTTGGAAGGAATATGAGAGCTGAATATATTTGCAAGGAGAGCAGTATGGCCATTGAAGATGGGAGTGAAAACTCTCAGATATGTAGAAGGGGAAGGGAAGCTGAAGAAAGGGAAAAAGACCACTGCTGAAAGGAGAGCAAGCTGTGAAAACAGTGCTGCTGTGTTTATACGGGAAAGAAAAAAGGAAGGGTGGAAAAGCAGTGTCATCATTCAGTGAGACTCTGCTGCTCTACTCTGCCAGTGCAGCCTCACATTGAGTACTGTGTGAGTTTTTGGGCACTGCAGTATAAGAAAGACATTAAGCTATTAGAGAGTGTCCCAAGGAGGGAGAAAAGGATGATGAAGGGCCTGGAGGGGAAGCTGTATAAAGAGTGGCTGAGGTCACTTGGTCTGTTCAGCCTGGAGGAGACTGAGGGGGCACCTCATTAGAGTCTACAACTTCCTTGTGAGGATAAGAGGAGGGGCAGGCAATGATCTTTTCTCTGTGGTGACCAGTGACAGGGCCCAAGGGAGTAGCCTGAAGCTGTGTCAGGGGGGGTTTAGGTTGGATATTAAAAAAAGTTTCTTAACCCAGAGGGTGGTTAAGCACTGGAACAGGCTCCCCAGGGAAGTAGTTACAGCACCAAGAGTCTGACAGTTCAAGAAGCATTTGGACAATGCTCACAGGCACATGGTGTGATTCTTTACATGGATGGTGCAGGGCCAGGAGTTGAACTTGATGATTTTTGTGGTTCCCTTCCAACTCAAAATAACCTGTGGTTTTGTGATTCTGTGAATTGACAAGAATATAAATAAAGATAAGTTTAGGTGAAGACTGCTTTTGAAAAGATTCCCTTCTCTGGAAATTTATGAAATACCTTTCTATGTTCTTGTGAAGCATAGTATTCAGCTTTCTTCTTTTTAATATTTGTGAACTACCATGGTTGTGGGAAGGAGACATCATTCTCAAAATTGTTCAACTATGTCTGCTAAGAAACAGTAAATGAAGACAAATCTTGAAGAGTTATGTGAAGATAGTAATTTCAAAATCAAAGTTGATGTTAGGCACTGTCATCTGTGATTTGGAGGTGGTGTCTCTGTTAAGTGATCTTTTTATATGGTTACATCAACTCCCTTCAGTATGTCTTCAGCTACCATAAGTGCCTTACAAATGCAAAAAACCCAGTACCAGAACACAGTTGTTAGACATGATCTTGCATATCCTAGTATTAGAAGGGTGTGTTTTATGTGAACGTGTTGGATTTTTGTTTGCTTGTCTTTGCAAGCAATCATAAGTAACTTTTAAGAGTATGTTTATTTTTGCTTGTCTGGACAGTTCAGGAAACTGAAGTTCAAAACTCTTGTGAAATAATACAGGTACAAAGCAAAAATCTTGACAGCCAATGTTCTTAACTTACCTTTATCTTATCTTATTAACTTATCTTTAATAAAGATACAAACTTCATGGACACAAATAAACTTCTTTTCAAAAATTTTACATTCAAGTTGCATGCTGTTCAGTTTCCAAAGTTAGTACTACCACCAGTGTTACCATAATAACTGATTATGTGTCCTGTGGGACTCTTTTTAGTAAAATGTAAAGAAACTCAACAAATGCATTCCTTAGAATAATAGACTCTTTGGTTTTAATCACTTGTGTACTCTGCAGAAAACAAATACAATATTAAATGGTCCCATTTGGCTTGCAGGAACTTCCCATCCCAGTGCCAGTGAAGACGAGACTTCCTCCTGAGATCTTCGGTGATGCTCTGATGGTTTTGGAGTTTTTACATGCTTTTGGGGAACTTTTTGATCTTCAAGATGAATTTCCTGAAGGAGTGACTTTAGGCAAGTTGTCGTTTATGTGGCAAGGTGCCCCACTTTGGTGATTTCCCTTCTACAAACCAACCAAACATCTTAAGTGCACACAAGTACCACTGCTACAGAATTTTGTGTGTGGCTTAAATCTGTCAGTGCTAACACATGCATATCAATCCAGTTTTCAGTTCTCGGTCAGCTCCCTGGGGTTTGTAAAATCAAAACTAATTTTGGTGTACAAGTTGTTATTCTACTTATCGAAATATCTACTTGTACTTTTTTCTTGCAATTATATATTAAGAAAACAATGTTTTGTCAGCACTCTTTCTGACATGATCACCTTAGGAATATATGCAGTAAATTATGGAAAAGTGACTTAATTATCATACCTGAAGGAAAAAAAATGTTTTCATTCTTCACTACATAATTTTTTTTCCAACTTTGCGGCAAAAGTGACGCTTCTTAAACTTTATTCACAGAGGTTTTAGAGGAAGCTCTTGTAGGAAATGACACTGAAGGCCCACTATGTGAATTGCTGTTTTTCTTCCTGACTGCCATCTTTCAGGCAATGGCCGAAGAGGAAGAGGAAGTGGCCAAAGATCAAATAGCTGATGCTGAGACCAAAGGTCAGATCCTTAATTTTACTGCTGAAAAGCTGAAATTGCACTGGAATTAACTTCAAGCTGCATGATTTATGGCATTAATTTGTTTAACCTTGTCTTATTATGCATGGATATTGTATGTAAATGAGCTTGTTTTTTCTCTTTAACTGAAATTAAAGCCTTAACTGGGCATGGACCACAGGGTCTGTGGGGAACAGAGAAGAAGGAAGCTCATTGTTACTATGATTGTATCCAGCAAAGCATAACAAGCTTCTAACAGCATTGCTTGTGTTTCGGAGGTGCAGGAAGCATCTTTACCTTCCTCCTCTTCCTCCAGCACTGTTACGTGTTTCTCCTCGGGGTCAGGAAACAAGTAATTTTCCTAAGTCTTCTCAAAGGTGTCTGTATCTATAAAAAAATCTGTACCTAACTAGATTAAAAACTAGAAGTCCCTAGCACAACTATAATGGAGAATTGAATGTTCACTGTCCTTCAAGACTTGAGGGTATGCATCCACAGCTCCTGGATACTACCATGTGTGTTCTTTCAGCAGAGTCTCACAGTCACTCTTTGGTCTTCGCTCTAAGGCTGACATTGCCCCCATTTTCAGAGGTATTCGGTGTATACTAATCACTGATGAGAAGGAAGCACAGGTTTTGTTACAAATTTGTGATCCTGTGCTTATGGACTGCCAAATTTGCTCACCAAAGGAGAGGCTTTGACCGGTCCTACTAGCCTTTATTTCATTAGAGGTAGATAGATACATAAGAGCACTCCCTGTTGGAGGTCAAGTGAATTCCGTGGTGCCCCTGCAAGCCAGATGTGTGAGTTACACGAAGGTTCCTTTAATTCCTCCTTTGAAGATTGTTTATTTTCATGCTTAAGATTTATGTCCAGTCTATAAATTATCTTTATATAAAGCATGGGCACTATCTTCAGTAACAGAGGCTGCTCTTGTTAATTGAATAAAGTTACAGATTTGATATGGTGTTAATAAATTTAGACTCTATTTTAATTACTGTTGAATTTAGCAATTAAGCTATATTTGTTAACTACTGAGAGTACTTCCTTGGCAATACAAACAAGGATTCCATTATCAGGTAATCATAGAATATTTGATTAGATTCTATATTACTCATATGGCTGATCAGAAGAAACATAATGTAACTTTCATATTTTAATTTGACTTCATGGGGCTGCCAATTGCAAAAGTCTGCCATTTTGTTTCTCGTTTAGCAGAGTTGTGGGTAAGGCATTTCATTTATTATGATTTACTTGCCTCAGAACTTTCATTTCTTGTCACTCTTGTTTAGACATCTTCTTTCCCGTAAAAAAATTACACAGTTTTGGCTTTGTAATTCTGGCTAACCAAACTAGCAGTAGTCAGCATGTTTGCTCAGTTAAATTCTGTGCAGGCAGCATTTCTGCAACAGAGGACACCATGGATGTGTGGTTTCTTGGGTGTACAGTACTTTCTCAAACTGTGTTATATGGTTAGAGTGAGAGGGGAGGTGCAGAGATCGATTTTTGCAGTGTCTGGGCAACAGTTTTCAAACAACATTAATAATTGTAGAGGACTGTGGTGGATGTGCATTTTATATAGTCTTTGTATTTGTGGTTTTATTTTGACTTGGTAACTTCAACTGCTTAATAATTTGGATTTGAATAAAGTGAAATTGTTGAAACAGCATACAGTGCTGAAAATACTCTGCCAACCCTCTGGAGAAATACCTGTTAAGTGCTGAGGAAACCTGCGTTTAAGAAACAGGAATTTGCTGTTTCTCCCTTTCATTTCCCTGCTTTCCTGGTCAGTTTGCTTATGTATGATGATCATTAAGTGCACGTGCTTGATTTGGTGAAATACAATTTATTTATAATGTCTTAGTAATTGTGCTTGTGCAGAACAGGCTGTTTTGAAGTTACTGATAGAAAGTATAAAGTGAATGGTGATAGCCAGTATCAAAATATGTGATTGCTTTGAGTTATGCTTCCTAAAAACAAAATTATGATAAGAAAAGCAGATCATTTGAGGAAAGGAAATACAGGAGTTCTTGCATTGCTACTCGTTTGCACTTTCAAGCGTGTTTCTGGATTTGTTTTTGCTGCCTTTTGTGTTGCCATTGTGCATGCTTTGTGTGTTGCGGTTGCTTTAACAGCTTATACGGTGTTCTCGCTATATATAGCATGTGGTGCATGTCCTTAGCTTTTAGTTGGGTTTTTTTAGTTGCATTTAAAGATCTGTAAATTCTCATTTGGACGTTGAATTGAGTTTTGAATACATTGATGCATCTGTAAATATCATCCCTCTTTTCGCTTTGTCTGCAACTCTTAAAACACAGCTTCCTTTCCTCCCCTCCAGAGTACAAGTTTTAATTTGCACTAGAATAAAGTGTTTATTTCCTTAAAGATTTAACAGAGGCTTTGGATGAAGATGCAGACCCCACAAAATCTGCACTGTCTGCAGTTGCAACTTTGGCAGCTGCATGGCCCCAGTTACATCAGGGTATGTGTGGGTTTCACTTCTTGTTTTGTTACTGTTATTATTTTGCTCTGTATTTTAAAGCACTGTTTTTATATTTATGTACATTTAAATGCCTGTATAAACTGACTGTTAATTCTTCTCAACTGTAGGCTGCAATTTGAAAAACTTGGATCTTGATAGCTGCACTCTTTCTGAGATTCTCAGACTTCACATTCTAGCATCAGGTGCTGATATAACATCAGCCAACGCAAAATACCGTTACCAGAAACGAGGAGGGTTTGATACTACTGATGATGCTTGCATGGAGCTGAGATTAAGTAATCCTGGTCTCTTGAAGAAACTTTCAAGTACCTCAGTATATGATTTGTTGCCAGGTAATAAAAGACAATACGTGTTAGAGATTATTAGATTGCTCATTGAGTGATCAATTTTGCAACTGCTTCAGACCAATAATGGTCAAAATTTACTGTATCATAGAATAATTGAGTTTGGAAAGGATCTCTGGGGGTCATATGTAGACCAACACTCATCCCTTATGCTTCAGTCCCCACAAGCACATCCCACCACATCAGAGATTGCAGAGCTGGCAGTCTCATTACTTCTAAGTAGCTTTTTTTTCATCCCATTTTAAAAACATCAATGTTACTTGCAGAAGGGCATCTCTCTGGAAGAAGCACTTAAGTGTATGATTCAGCCCCTGCTTTTTTCTTCCCTGTTCTTATTTGGGTCTTTTGTTCACTATTTGGAAATGGGGGGAAATTTCTATCTATTGTTCCTTTATGTCTATTTTGAAGATAATACTGCATTTTACTACTTCTTTTGGTGGTAGAATTTAATGAATTAAAAATAAAGGCTTGGGTCTTTTGTTCACTATTTGGAAATGGGGGGAAATTTCTATCTATTGTTCCTTTATGTCTATTTTGAAGATAATACTGCATTTTACTACTTCTTTTGGTGGTA
Organism: Daphoenositta chrysoptera; assembly: GCA_013397915.1. Lineage (NCBI taxonomy): Eukaryota > Metazoa > Chordata > Aves > Passeriformes > Daphoenositta > Daphoenositta chrysoptera. The sequence goes on along the minus strand of VZRO01001497.1, from coordinate 1,162,046 downwards.
GAATTTAATGAATTAAAAATAAAGGCTTGTGTCTCTGAGCAAAGCAGATATGCTTTCAGGAAATGTCTCTGCAAGTGCAGCTGGTGCATTACAAATGTTTGTTCACTTGTTCTTGAGTGAGAACAAATCCAGTCTGGAGTCTGTAAGAGTTAGTCTTATTATCAATCATATAGTGAAATATAAACATTGGTCCAAATTTTATTAGGAGAAAAGATGAAGATCCTTCATGCTCTCTGTGGGAAACTTCTGACTCTGGTCTCCACTCGAGATTTCATTGAGGACTCTGTTGATGTGCTGCGACAAGCAAAACAGGAGTTCCGGGAATTAAAGGCAGAGCAGCATCGCAAAGAACGAGAGGCAGCAGCAGCAAGGTAGAATAGGATATAGAAAACTAAATTTTGGTGCTACAAATGAGATTAATTCCTCTGTTGCAGAAGGTATATGAGAAACAATAGTAGTGTTTCTGGTCTGTGCTGGTTTCCTGGGACAGTAGACAGGAGTGAAACTTAGTTGTGCTGAATGTTGTGTTTTCCCATGTTGCTGCTATTTTTGGATGATGTTTTAATATAAAAGAAAAAAGATGTGGACAGACCAGAGTGTAGATTAATTGCAACTGGTTTTCTATATCCTTCTTACTATTAGGATACGTAAGAAAAGAGAAGAAAGGTTAAAAGAACAAGAGTTAAAAATGAAAGAGAAACAAGAAAAGCTGAAGGAAGAGGAGCAAAGAATTCCTGCTGTAGAAATATCTGTTGGGTATGATACATAGTAGTATTGTGATGTATATCGTATAGCACATTTCAGTTTCATGGCCAGACCCCACATGTGTAATTTCATTGACTTGATCATATATAAAGGTATATTTTAAGTACATAGTCCTTAATGTTCATTTTATTATTCTTCATAGTGGTGTAGAATTGGTTTATGAAAGTGATTTATTTTTAAAATCAACTTGTGTTACACTCGTAATTATGTTGAAAGCTTGATGAGAGAAACTTGTAATATCTAGTTTGCTTTTTGCATTGTTTTGTCTTGCATTGATATCTTCCTACAGACCATTATAGATAATTTTTAATTTGAGGAATTGATCTGATCTGAGCTAGATAGTACTGACCTCATGTAACAATTTATTGATCAAATTTAATAGCATTTTTTTTAAAAAATGCTCTGTTATGCCAGGTGATCTCCATAAAACCAGAGGGTTTTTGTTATGTTAGTAAAACTGTATGGTCTCAGGTGGTAAGATTCAGGCATATGCAGCTGTATATGATTCCAGGAAGAAAATCAAACAACACTAAATCTTTACCTGCTTGATGAAGGTAGTTAGTTAAATAAATCTGCTCGTAAAAGGTGAGCATGGACCAAAGGTGGATTTGTCCTATGCTTTGGAAATTATAATACAGAGGAAAAAAAAAGTTAACCTGTAAAAACTGCCTGTGTTTCTGTAGGTTTTTAATTATATTTGCTAGATGAGGCAAAAATGTGTAACAAGCATTTTACAGAATGGTATACATTTTGGGTAGGAAACTGTCTTAGACATGAAAAAAATTTACATCAATAGAACTACACTAAGATGTCTCCGGAAATGATCTGATTATAATAATACTCTTCAAATGAAAGCATGGATACCTACCAAAGAGCAGGTTTTTTTTTTTCTTTAATATAGAACTTTACATTTACAGTTCAGTGGGTTTCTTTTGGGCTTTAATATAGTCTGTGACTTACAGTTTATTTTTTTAAAGCATTATAGGTATTTTACTAGCTTAAGTACTTGGGAGAGAAAAGTACTCTTTGTGTCAAAGATGCCGTATTTTATTGTCTATTTTTTATCATTCAGCTTATGTTGCACGGTTGGTTACTTAGTCACCTTTTGTTTATTTTGTTGTGTCAGGGAGGAGGAACGGGAAGACCTCGATACTAGTACAGAGAGCAAAGAGATGGAACATAAAGAGCAAGACATGGACACAGTCACAGAGGATGAGGAAGAGCTGGGGCCAAACAAAAAGCGACGTAGAGGTAATGCCCTGATGGATTTGTTTGTGTACCTGCATGCATGCACCTGACAAGCTCTTGTGCTTTATACTAAAAGAATCAATCTTTGCTGTAAATTTTTTTAAAGGGAAAAAACCCACACTCGAACATGATCATGATGGGCTGTCAAGTACATTGAGCCAGCCTGGTGTAGTTCTTATGGTCACCTCTATGTTCTTTCACACTTCTGTTTCTTGTCTTCTATACTTGCTGAGTGGATTCTTCTTTTGTCTAAAAAATGTCAGGCTGTTGCCTAACAAGCCATTATAAGTACTTGCTCTCATGGAGACTCTTGTAGGAGTTTAATCTAATAGGAGATGATGGTGTGGGTTTGATATTTTTTTATTTTAATTTTTTTTTTTTTTAGTAAACTGCAAAACCAACTGGTATTTCAAAAGAAAATGTTAGATCAATCATTTGGGTGTAGTTTGCCTTTGTTAATGAAGCAGCATACCTCCTGTACAAGAATAAAATCAGACTTATGCCTAGATTTAATTTCCTCAGCAGTGTGCTAGTAGGAGCTGCAGTGCAGTAGATGTGCAGCCTGCTGTTCCTAACTAAACATTGATGTCTCCACAGGAGGATGAATTGTTGATGGCTTTGGGCTGCTAGCTCATCTGTGTCTTTCTGCTGGGAAGGCTTTGTGCTGGTGTCTGTGCCAGTGAAAATCCTGCATGATTGTGGACTTAAGTTGCAAACTTGGGCAGTTCCTAACAGTACCTGGGATGGAAATTCTGAGTCATCCAGTAATACATATTTACATGTTTATTACAGCTTTGTCATGGCAAAGCAATGAGATCCTAAACAGAATTTCAGGTTTCTCAAATAACCATGTTTGAGGCATTGTGACTGGGTGACAAACAACTAGGGAACTGAAGGTCACACTGGAACATGTAGAACTTGAGTGTTGACAGCACCTGTCAGTTTGCATGCATCAGTTCTGAGACATACTATTGTAGATGGCTACCAGGACTTAATGCTTCATTAAACTAAAGATGGGAACTGAAATATTTTCAACTGGTACAAATTGAGGGGGGAAAATAATAGTAAATACATTTAAAAATTGAAGTGATCAAGTAAGATACCTGAGTTTGCCATAAAAGCTGTTATGTAGGGATTGTGGTCTTTCTGAGGCCTTTGGGGGTTTAAGATTATTTTGATTATGATAAATTAAATCTGACTCATAGTTTGTATTCAATAGTGAAATTGCTAGAATTTTACTTCATCATTATAAGATGTTTCTATAATATATTTTTGAGTTCTTAAAATTTTGGTTCTTTTTGTATGATGTTGAAGATGACAGTGTCAGTAAATGCGACTTAGACTGTTTCTGCAAAGTGAAGGTGTATTTAAAGTGGCTACCCATTCATCAAGGGAATGGGGGTTAATCACTTGAGTTTTTCTTTAATAAAACCATTATTGTCTGTTGACTGAGCTGATGGCCTTTGACAGTGTAAGTTTAGATAACCAGAAAGGCACAGAACTACAACTTGCCCTTTACTTGAGTTTTTGGTTTTTAAAAAAAAGTTGTAAATGAATTGCTATAATACTTTTTCTTTTAACTTTAGGAAGGAGAGGGCAGAATGGATATAAAGAATTTACAAGACAGGAAGAGACCACTTGTGAAAAGAGAGAACCTCTTACTGCTGAAGATGAAGAAGCTTTAAAACAGGAACAACAAAAGAAAGAGAAGGAACTGTTAGAAAAGATTCAGAATGCAACAGCCTGCACAAATATCACCCCATTAGGTCGTGACCGCCTCTACCGCCGCTACTGGATTTTCCCTTCTGTTCCTGGATTGTTCGTAGAGGAGGACTATTCTGGTCTCACAGAAGACATGTTGTTGCCTCGAACCTCTTCCTTTCAGAATAGTGGACAGTCTTGCACAAATGAACCTCAGGTATTCAGTAAAACTGGAGAGTCTTTGAAATCCTCTGAATCTACCTCCAATATTGACCAAGATTCACACACCAGTGTTGTCGTAGAGGTGCCAAGGCCAGTATACAAACCAAACCGTTGGTGCTTTTACAGTTCTCGGGAACAACTGGACCAACTCCTAGAGGCTCTCAATTCCCGAGGACATAGGGAGAGTGCCTTAAAAGAAACTCTTTTACAAGAGAAAAGTAGAATATATGAACAACTAAGCAGTTTTCCTGTGGAGAAATTCCATATTCCAGGTAAATGAAAGGGTCTTAATTTGCTTCTACAGATATGACTTCTATATAATATTACCTAATTACCCCTAATTCTAATTTAATTGTAATTTCTAAGATCTAAGAATTATTCTTTAGCTTTTTTTCACTTGATGGAAAACACGTTTGGTTTTTTCATTCTTTCCTTTTTTTTTGTTTTTCCACTGCTTGACAGACCTTTATGGTATTTTCTGGTGTTTCATGCCAAAAAAAAGCAATAATTTTTCTGTACCTTACTGCATAGTAAACTGGGATTGGCTTTTAAACAAATAACTTTAGGAAGTAATTTTAGCTTTGGAAAAAGATTTAACTGGGGACTAAAATTTAATATGTGCTAAAAAGTAGTGTTGCTGTGTTGGTTGTTACATGGAATAACATCAGTGCAGTGGCTTTTTGTGATGTTACTCTTTTCTGGGTTTTTTTTTCCTTTTCTTCCTTTGGCTAACACTCAGTACAGAAGGAAACAGCAGGATAGCAGATGTTTTTACGGGTTTTTAAACATAGTGTACTGAAAACCATCCTAGACCTAGGATTTAGGGGTTTTTTTCCCTTTTCTCCTAGCCAAATATTTTGCAATTTATTGGCAAAGCATTGTTTCCCATCACTGATACAATTCTACACACACACCCTTACAGCTGGCTTGCTTACGGTGTGCTGGTGGGTAGAGAATGTTGCCAAAGTGAGACTCCCTAGGGTAATGTTTAAGAAATGGCATTTTGTTTTTAAGTATGACAAATTACCGTGAGGATTTTGGTTTATCTGTATTGGGGCAAAGGAGAATTATCCCCAACAGACACAAATTCTGTTTTCCTCAAGCATGTATGCTAGGATATGCTGTAAGCCCACCAGATACTGCTAAATTTATAAGTGACTTACCATTTCTTTTGGTGGAAGCTAGTACAGGACAGAGGTTTTGTGTAGTAATTAAGCTATATTTTGAGGCCTTTCTTCTATATTTGAGGGTTTTTTTGTGAGAAAATCTCCATCATCTTCTGATATGTTTGAGTTTGTACGTATGGTTCCTTATTTTCTTAATTGCTGCACCTTTATCTGTATTTTGTGTGTTGCGTTCTGCTCTGAAGCAACTTGATTTCCGCAGTCATAGATTTTTCTTCACTTTCAGCGTTAAAATTGTAGAATAACATCTATTTTAATTTTTTTAAAAAGGCAGCTTTGAACTTCACTTTAACAGAGATCAAAAAAATTCAGATGCAGTGGTCCATTACCAATGGTGCCACCACTGTGTGATAAGCAGGGATAATAGCCATATGTAGATGTGCTTGGTTGGGAGCTTTTCTGGTGTGGACTCCAGATGCTGCCCTATTGCCTTCACTCAAATGACTTGTAGGACAAGAGGGGTTCTCCTGCACTGCAGGCTGTGCTTCTTCCTTTTCCAGTTCCTGCTCCAAAGAGCATGGAAATAAAATTGATATGTGCTATTACTTGATTTTATTCCAGTATCACTAACTTTTTCTTGTCAATTATTTGAAAAGCAGTTGCTGCTTTTCTAGTTCTGCTCAATAAAAAATACTGCGTTTATTCTTTGCTTTTAAACCAAAAAGGATGTTTCCCACATCCAGGCATTAGAGTTACTAGTCTACATTATGAGAGTATTTGCATCAGTTACAGGGAATTGTTTCAGCAATTGAGAGCACCTTAGGAATTCATTCTGTTCTTTCTTAACAGCTTTATGGTATTGTATTTATTAAATACCTCTTAAATTCTTGCATGTACCTTCTCATCAGTACACTCAAAGGTTTTAAGGTAAATCCTGTGAACAAAAATGTTCACCACCTATGCAGACTTGCAAGCACTAATTTAGGATTTGGGTAGACGTTCAGCTCTTTACTGTGGCTTTTGAGTTTTTGCGTGAACTTTGAGTTCTCTTAGGAAGAGGTTTTTACTTGACAGCCCACCGTCATCAGCCCTTGCTTAGTTTTCATAAATTACCGTGTTGTCTTGCTCCTTTTCCCCCTGCCTTTAATTAGAGGACGCAGTCAGTCTTGTCTGTGCCTGTATCATCTTATCTTTTTGTTTTGTTTTAAGGTTAGGTTTTTAAATGAGATTTTATCTTGTCTCATTCTGTTACGTTTTAGGATTTTCGGTTGCACATGCTTATTTTAAGTGTGTCTATGATAAAGATACATGCAGGAAAGACAGTTGAAGAGTTCTTTTGTAAAGGAAGAGCTAGCAAATTATAGAGATGTGACTTTATTTTCTTATGTTTTTTTCCTCCTTGCACTTAGAGCAGGGTTGGTGTTACTTACCTACTACTTTCAAAAGAATTTTAAAACAAAAGAACTACTTCTAAATTAGTGAGGATTTCTCTCATGTGTTGTTATGAGTGGATGGCAATCTCGTGGTCATCTCTTGAAAGAATACCCTGCTTGGATGAATCAGATGGCTTAGTTAGTACAGATATTGGTGTTGGCAACTTCCTACAGGAAGGGAGTTTTGAACCCATGTATTTAGCTTGTTCTGTCTTGTACTATTGTTCCCTCCACCAACAGCTGCTTCAGAGGAACAAGATCTGCTAATACCAAATTACTTGCTGTTCTTGCAGAAAAACCTCAAAGTGACGTTAGACCTCCTGTAGGACGGGGAAGGATACAGAATATCCACGATGGATCTCACCTATCTGCAGAGAAGCAGCTTGAACTGAGACTTAGGGACTTTCTTTTGGACATTGAAGACAGAATCTACCAAGGAACATTGGGGGCTATTAAGGTATTTGTAAATGGTAGACTGTAAGAACACAGTGGTGCCATCAAGTCTGTAACTTAAATGAGAACTCTTGCATGGTGTGGTTTTACTAAAAGCATAATTAAATTAAAGGTAGACAGTAATGGGTGCTAAAAGTTTGTGTCCTTTGATTCTTTAGAAACCTCAACATTTGTATGTTTGCTTCAGGTTACAGACAGACAGGCTTGGAGAGCAGCCTTAGAGCATGGGCGATATGAGTTTCTGAATGATGAAAACAAAGAAAATGGTATTATTAAAACTGTGAATGAAGAATCTGAAGAAATGGAGACTGATGATCAAGATAAGTTTATTGTGAAAGACAGGTAACAGCTAGAGTTCAAATAATGGTTCTTCTCTCTGAGTTTTATAGCAGTGCTCTGGTTTTGTTTGGTTGGGGGTTTTTTGACCTTCAGATTGTTTTTACCCTCAGATTTTTCCAAATGATGATTTTTAAGATTGTAAATCTTAAAATGTGAAATTTTGCATTGGTTTATAGTATCTAAATGATGCTGTTCTATTACCATATAAGACTAAAGCACCAATTTTTACAACTTCCAGTATTCAGATATTACACTGTTCAAAGTAAACATTAATTATCAAAGAAGGAACCCCTAGATTCATTTTAAAATAATTTTAAATGCAGGGAAAAATTAAACTGGCAGTTGATGCTTTGTTTTCCAGAAGAAGCCCCCAAAAATGCCCCAAAACAAAAAAACCTCACACAATCAAACAAAAAAAAAAAAACTTCCAGCAAGACACAAAACCAAAAACCACCAAACAAAATGGAAACACTCCAATTTCTGAAACGAGTAGGAGTGTTGAAAAGGAAAAATGGTAATAGCAACAAATTGCTGGTTGAACTGGCCAGTGTACCTCATGAGTCACAGTAAGAACCACCAGGGCAACAGGCCATGGTCTGCATTAACTTTAGCATGGCAGCAAAATGGAGATGTGATCTTACAAGTTTGAGAATGATAATACTCCTGTAGAGCAAGCTGCAATACAGTAAAAGAAAGGAAATGTCAAATCCTACAGTGTTGTTGCTGTATAGTGTTTTGTGGTGTTCTGTTTGGTTTTTAAACAAAGACTTGAGACAGATGTGGGTCTCTGATAGCAGTTCACGTTGTAAATCAAACTTCAGAAATCACAGAAATGGTGAAGATTTCCAAATTCTTAATTCTCAGAAGTTACATACTTCTCAGAAATAAAGGTCTACTTTCATATAGTTAATACATATAAAATTGTTCGTCTTGATAGGGTGTGAATATTGAAATACTTCAGGAAAAAAGATTCATTCAAGACAATCATTTTACTAACATACTGTTTGCCTTATGTATTTTGTGAGGCTTTCTGCTGTTAGACTTTTATAAAAGCTGTATTTCTGAGTGGACTATTGAATGTTGTGTTGCATGTTAAGAATTTAAAGTTCTTCAAGGTTTTTTTTCCCACTTTATTTCAGTTCTTCTTCATTACTCTGAATTAGAATTTTCCTATAAGACTATCCTTTAAATCAGAGTTCTCTAGTTGCATGTAAAATGGATGGGGTCATCCTTTATATTAATCACATAATTGACAGACATTTGGTTCCTGTAAACCACAATATAGAAATATTCCACTGTTTTAAATAAGAAGCTGAAATTTATCTGTTTCCACTTGTGCTGGGTGCTTGTTCTGTTGCCAACTCTCAGTTCAACTGCAGAAGTTTGTAGCTTAATTTTTTTCCATTTGATACTGACTCCATCAGAGTTTCTGAATAAAGTCTACTCTAATAAAGTCTTACATATTAAATCAGACTATGGGATTCTGAAATCATGTGACAGATTGCTTTTGATGCAGGGCTTTTTATCCACCTCAGAGCAAGTGACATCTCATTAAGACCTTGGAGTTTGACTAGTGAAATGTAAATAACTATGCAGCTTTCTTTCTGTTTGCTTTCAGGCTCTCAAAATGTGTGTGACTGCAAAATATAATGAACAGCTTTTAAGTGTGAAAAAAGAACAGGGACAACCAAAAGCATTGCTTATTCACAAGAATAGAGCAGAATCCAGACAGTCTTAATTAGTTATTTTTTATAAACCCCAAGTAGAAAACGAATTTTATTTTCAGTAGTGTGAGTTGCTCTCCTACATGTTACTTAATGTTTGTGGTTCAGAATGGTTAACTACACTTTGAAATGATTACTTAGTCTTTTGGTCCTGTTTTATTGGAAAACTACCTCTTTGGTGTTTTGTTTAGTGGGGTTGGTTTGATTGGTTTCATGGGGGCTTTAGGGATTTTTTAATTGCTTGGGAGGTTTTTTTACCACCCTCACGTAAAAAGTTAGTTATTTTAGAAAGATCATCCAAGGATGAGAACATACAAGTTAAAAATTCTTGATTTACGTTTTAAAATTACTTTGTTTTTATTTGGTTTATTTTTTTTTTCAAGAATCTTTTGAATTGTAGGGATCCTTGTAGTTGAACTTCTGCAAATGGACATATTCTAAAAGGCTACACTTCACCACTGGAAGTGTTTTCACTGAAGAAATATTGGGACTATATTCTTCTCTGAAATCTGTCATAAACTAGCTGATGGATGTTGCATCAGATTTTCTGGAAATGTTAATAATTGTTTTGAAATTTGTCCTCCATATTTCTTGCAATTTGAATAACTGTTACCTAAAGATGATTTATCAGATGAGCTAGGCTAATTGAGCAAACATAGGAACTGGGATAACTAATGCATTGTATCCTTTCACGTCTGTAATCCTTGCCTGTACGGGAAATTAAAATAAGAAGCTGCTGTGGATACATACATGTGCAGATATCTCTGGTGTTAAGTTCAGAGCCCAAGATAATTTAATACATTTCTCTTCTAGACTTGTTGGGTTAAAAACCGAAGCTCCAAGTGCTGCATCAACAAGTACAAGTACTCCTCAGCCAGTCAGTAATGTGGTCCACTACTTGGCATCTGCACTGCTTCAGATAGAACAAGGAATTGAGCGCAGGTTTCTCAAAGCACCTCTTGGTAAGTCTTAGAATTGAAACTATGTCTCTAATCTTGTGTAAGATTTTGTAACTAACAAAGCAAGCACATCCACCCCAGTACTGCAGTAAAACCCCCACCCCAAACCCACTTGTTAGTTAGTTAGTTAGTAAGACTGGATACTTCAGAAGGACGTCTTGGGGAAAAGAAAAAAAAGTTAAGGCACCCACATATATATATATATATATATAT